>RJWM01003276.1:83519-115448 GCA_004363535.1 Dasyprocta punctata | reverse complement strand
TTCTCATCATTGGAGGAGCGCGGGACCTCACTGCCGCTGGGGATGGCTGTGGTACTCTTCAGGGCAGCCCCACTTCTTTTGAGCATGACTTCTCGGCTCCCATGTAGAACCCTCAACCCACTGCACAGCTCCTTCACCCCGCTGGCAGAGACTTTCTAGTTCCACTGCTGACCTTTGGCCTTCCCAGCACAGAACCGTAAATAGACTGGCGTGAGTCCTTATTGTGGGCTCTTAGATTTCCAGTTGGATTTGTGGGAGGCATTGTCATGCGTTTTGGGTCTTTAGCTGGACTCTTGCATGACATTGCTGTGGGATCCAGGCCATTGCCTGAATATCCTGGGTCTTAGTGTCGTGGACAGATTTTCCTGCACTTTCTTGTGTATAACTCTGGGTGACCATCATAAAACAGTATTACAAACACTGTGTCCTGTATGCAATTGTTCTCCCTGTAACCCCGGACTACAACAGTGATGGTTATACAACTATGAGTATATTAAACTCACTGAATCATATTTCAAAAATGTTATTTGATGATGCTGAGGATTGAACCCATAGTCTCACACATACTAGACAATATATCCCAAGTTTTTAAGATGGTGCGATTTGTCTGTCTACTGCTGAAATTCTCGGTTGGCCTTGTGAGTTGCTCTGTCCAACAGAATGTCACAGATGTAAAGTACAATTTCTAAGCCTAGAGGTCTTGAAGATTCACTTTAGAGACTGCTTTGCTTGTGAATGAGAAATCATGTGGTTGAAGGAAAAAAACAGTATTAAATATCAGAATGTTACTAGGCTTTCCTGGACCACCCCGTCCATGCAGAGCCACAGCCAACTACAGCTGCATTAATAAGCTCAGGTGACATCTGCTGAGCACAACCTAAATTGCAAAACCACAGAATTATGAACAAATGAAATAATTACGTTGGGCTGAGGAAGCACTTCAATGGTAGACTGCTTGCCTAGCGTGTGCAAGACCCTGAGTTCAATTCCCAGAATGGAAGAAATATAAGTTATGTTAAAGTAAAAACAAATCCAATTCCCCAAGCACTGTATGTTTTTTTGAGATGAGGAGCCTCATTATATTGCTCAGGATAATCTCAAACTCCTGGCATCAGGTGATCCTCCCATTGTAGCCTCCTGAGTGCTGCTGCCCTATATGTCTACTCTGACTTCCCTTCTCTTACATATTTATTTCACTGCAGTGCACTGCACTGCACTACACTGCTGGGATAGAACACGGCTCATGCATGCTAACCACATGTTCTACATTGTGGTAAACCCCCCAGCTCCTTTTTTGTCATTTTAAATATCATAATGAACACTTGTGTGTGTATCACTGTCCCCATTTGAGAAATCTGGTTCTTCCCATAGAGGTAAGTTTAACTGAATACTGACTAATAATATTCCTAAAAAAGAAGTTCAAATGAATACTGCTTAATAATGACTCAACAGTAACAATAATAATATGATCCACAAAGCTGGATTTTGTAAGAACTTAAAAATCCTTCAAAATTATACACTCACATGGTACACTGTTAGTCCTACAGTTTAACTGCTCTGAATCAGTAGCACTTATCCCATCCTCAGGTTCTCGCTGAGGTCTATGTTCTAGACTTTGCTAGGTCATGTTTCAAGTTGTTACATGTATTTCATTTGCTAGTGCTGTATATTTTTTAGCATCTGTTAATATTTAAGATGATTCTTTATCAGTCTATTTTCATATACAGAATAAAACTCTTATGGATTTGAAATAAACGTAACAGATAACCTGACATTTTCCAAAGCAAGAGCAAAATGTATTTCTAAATTAATTCTACAATAGTTTTAATTGTGATATTGAAACAATTTTTTAAGTTTGAAGACAGGATTTATTCTCATTAAAATATAATTTCTTTAAAGCAATAAATTTTTAAAATTTACTTAGAGACATTATCAATAAAATAAATGCTACAATACCAATATAGCATCATTCTTACTCCATCAGGGTAGTAGCTATGAGTAAAATTAAATGCCAATCATATACTTGATTTCAGCATCTTCCTTTAGGTTCTATATAGGAAAAAAACTCATTTAAAATTTTTCAACTGCTAAGCAGCTATTCCCATTTAACATTTTTTTGTTGTTTTTTGTGGTACCTGGAACTGACCCCATGTAGGTAAGCTATAACACAGTCCTTTCTTAAAATTTTTATTTTGGCACACGGTTCCATGCCAGGCTGGCCTTAAATATGTGATCCTTCTGCCGCAGGCTAACAAGTAGCTGGGATTACAGGTGTGCACCACTACACCTGGCTAGTATTTAATATGCTGAACAGACAACTTTTACGAATGTTGTACATTTCACTGACAGAAAAACTCACCTAGAGAATAAGAAATCCTAGCTCTCTAGATTTCTACTTCATGTTATAGAAAGGAAAATTACTGCCCTTCTCAAAATGGCCAAGGAATCATTCATGAGTGATGCCAAAGTTGTTCTTGGTATCTGATGTGAGCTTTGTGCAGTGGCAGTATCGTAGCCAATGAGGTTTATCTGAGGCACGATTATTGCTAATTGGTATCTGATGTGCCCCAAAGACAAAGCGTGCCTAACTGACCCAAAGCCTAAATGAGCTGTATCTTTAATAAAAGTAAAAATTTATACATAATATCAATACAAGAGTGCTGATTTCAGCTCAGCAGCAGCAATACAAAGGACAATCCAGGGATTTCACAATCAGAGAAGTATCTGGAATTGAAGATAATAACTGTCACTTAACAAGACGTATCTGTCACAGAGAAAAAAGAGAGCTATATGTGGATTGACCTGAGACAAAAGATTACAGTAGCAAGGACTTCTAAAATTATAATACAGCATTTTTATTGAAGATAATATGGTCTTATCTTGACGCAAATAGCACTGTGGAGGGAAAT
Organism: Dasyprocta punctata; assembly: GCA_004363535.1. Taxonomy (NCBI): domain Eukaryota; kingdom Metazoa; phylum Chordata; class Mammalia; order Rodentia; family Dasyproctidae; genus Dasyprocta; species Dasyprocta punctata. The sequence continues at coordinate 112,539 of RJWM01003276.1, read as the reverse complement.
GTACAACAACTGACAATAATTTTATTTAAAAATTTAATGTGTCCAAAGTTAATGTAATATTTAAAATTACTTCACAAAGTTTTACCTTCAAAATTGTAAAATATATTTTTTGAAGCGTCTGAAAACATGTAAGACTAGGGGTATAGCTTAGTGATGGAAAACATGTTTAGCATGTGCAGAGGCCTGCATTCAATCCCCAGCACCAAAAGAAGAGTAATAGTAATAATCCAAAATAAAGACACAGAACTTACTGCCTGTGCTTGCTTAATAAATTCAAGAATATCTTCTTTTAAAGCCTGATGAATTTTTGCTGGGCCTTTATCATCCCAGAGACAGACTGCATGAACATCTCTGTAAAAATAAAGTAGGTAAACAAACATTAATAATGGAACAAAAACAGACAAAATTTATCTTAAGTTCTTTACTTGTAGTTTTCATAAGATAATGGTAGACCAAACTAATGGTACCTGAATCCATTCACAAGATCCATGCATGTATCCTTTATAAATTGTGTCACATTCACACTTGTTTCAATTTTTATTTTCTTTTGTAGTTGCTTTCCTCAATCTCTGCTACTTACTGTATTGAACTTCATTATAAAAGGATGTCTCCATCTCATCTCACTGCCCTAATTCAACTGCTCTTAATATTTTCTTACGCAAAAACAAATATAAAGCATTTTTAACTCTTTAACACAGATGTAAATGGTTTTCTTTTAAAAGAAATTTATAAATCCTATTATGGTAAATCCCTTCGCTTTCTCTATGTATTTGCTACTCAATGACAATCGTCTCCTTTATTTTAACAAAACACAAAAACAAAAGTTCTCATAAACTTACACATAAGAACTGTGAACTGCCAGACGTGGTGGTTTACATCTGTAATCCCAGCAATTGGGAGGCTGAGACGAGAACTGTCATGAGTTCAAGGCCAACCTGGGTTACATAGCAAGACCATTTCAAAAAATAAAAAAGCCAGACATGGTGGCACATGCCTGTTATCCTAGCACTTGGAAGGCCGAGGCTTCCAACACTGAGTTCAAGGCCAGCCTGGACTCTAAAGTGACTTTAAGGTCAGGCTGAACTGCAGACTGAGACCCTGTCTCCAAAAAATACATACATACATACATACATACATACATACATACATACATACAACAACAAGGCCAGCCTAGACTACATAGTGAGACCGTTTCAAAAAACTCCACATACGCACAAACACACACCCCCCAAATCTATTTTACCAAAAGGTAAACTGCTTGATTATTAACATACAATTCTGAGATGTTTTACTTGCATCAAACTCACAACCTCGCACCTGCCAGGCAGGTGCTTAAGGCACTGAGCCAAACTCCCAGCCCTATCTTTTTCGAGGCAGGGTTGCACTATGTAGCTCAGGCCGGCCTTGCGCTCATGCTGTAGCCCAAGGCAGACTTGAACTCACAACGCTCCACCTACCTCAGCCTCCCAAAGTGCTGGGATTAAAGGCATGCACCACCACACCCATCTTGTGTTTTTTTAAATGGCAGAAGCTCTGTCATGTATGCAATAAGTCCCTGAGGAACAGTTTTTTGTGGTTTGTTTTTTGTTTGTTTGTTTTGTTGTTGTTTTTGAGACTAGGTTTCACTATGTATCCCAGGCTGGCCTTGAACTCATTATGCAGCTCAGGCTGGTCCCAAACTCACAGAGATCCTCCTGTCTCAGCCTCTCAAGTGCTGGCATAATAGGCATGTGCCACTATACTAGGTTTGAGGAACACTTTTTGAATGATATAAAACTATCCTTTTAAGTCTCCCTGAGCTACAACTTGGTAGGGGAGAGAAAGAAGGTTGGATATCAAGAGTCATACACTGCAGTGCAATTCTGGTAAAGCTGTTCAACAGCTCTGGGGCCCAAGTCCCCAACACAGGAATCACATGCCTCTCCAAAATACAGCTACCTTAGTTTTCCTGCCTTACTCAAATCACTGCTAGGTACATGTCAAAAGTTTCTTGCGTTCAAATGTTCAAATGTTACTTGGGTCAAATAAGGCAAAGGTGTATTGACAGGAATGAGGTTAGATGCCTCCTTAAAAATCTTACCTAAGATTCAAACTATGTGTGTGTGCGTTATGGTGGGGCTTGAACTGAACCGAGGGTCTCAACCAAGCTAAGCAAGTGCTCTGATCAACACTTCCTTCCAGCCCTTTTCATTCTTGAGACAGGGTCTCACTATATGGACCAGGCTGACCTTGAACCTGTGATCATTCTCCTGCCTTAGGTTCTGGAGTAGCTGGGATCATAGGCATGCACCAACATGCCTAGCAGATTAACACGGTCCATAACACTGCATATCTAGCTGTCCACCAACTGGAGTTTACAGAGCTGAAGGCTAGAGCTAATAAACACTGCACAATATTCAGTGCAATTTATCTTTCTCCCTGTCTCTCCTTTTATTGTGTTATTGGGGATTAAACTCAGGAGGGCCTTATACATGCTAGGCTCTACCACCAAGATACATGGTCAGTCCCTGTCCCTCTTTTCTGGTGTTTTGTTTTTGTTTTTGTTTTTTAAGACAAGGTCTTGCTGTGTAGTCCAAGATGGCTACAGATGCTCCTCCTGCCTCGGCGTCCCAAGTGCTGGATCACAGGCATGTGCCACCATGTCCTGCTCCCCACTCTTTTCCTAAGTTTTATTTTGAGACAGGGTCTTGCTAAATTGTCCAAATTCGCCTGAAACTTGCAATTCTCTTGCCTCAGCCTCCCTCCTGCATGCACCACCACACCCAGCCAGGAAAATCTCTTACACCATCCAAAATATTAATAGCATGCCAACTGAGAAACAATGACATAGAGTATGGGAAAAGAAGGAGAAATGTCAAATAATCAATGTAGTTAATATTAGTATATTATTTAGTACTTCAGATTATAAAAGATACAAGGCAACCCAAATTTTAACAATTACTATGGTGAAAACAGGTCAGGTATGGTGATACATGATTGTAATCCCAGCTACTTGGGAGGCTGAGACAAATGGATCACAAGTTCAAGCCCAGCCTGGGCAACTCAGGAGACTCAGTCTCAGAAGAAATAAATTAATGAATAAAGTTAAATTTAGAAAGGTTTTGATTACTCTAAGTCTTGCAACTTTCATGATGCCATGTTAAGATAAACAGAAAACCTTTTACCTAGAAGCAATACATATTGGTACACTTCAAAGTACCTGGGTATGTTAGGTACTCCAAGGAGGTCAAGGATTCTTTAAAACAATGTACTGATCCCAGCACTCGGGAGGCTGAGGTAGGCGGAGCGTTGTGAGTTCGAGGCCGGCTTGGGCTACAACGCGAGTGCAAGGCTGGCCTGAGCTACATAATGCGACCCTGTCTCAAAAAACCAGGGCCGGGAGTTTGGCTCAGTGCCTTAAGCGCCTGCCCTGGCAGGCGCGAGGTTGTGAGTTCAATCCCCGGTGCCGCAAAAAAAAAAAAAAAAAAAAAAAAAGTTAAAAAAAAACAATGTACTGATGTCACCAACTATAACAGGTAGAAGATTATTGATATTTCTGCTTAGAAGTGTACCTGAAGCAGAGAATATCATCACTCTATGCTACTTCGCCAAATCAAGAGTACTCAAAGAACACTATTCTGCATGATGTGTCAACAAAGACTAAACAATGACAACAAAATCTGTCACATTCAACATTTATGCAAGAGAGTTTATCCAAATATATGTATCTATTAATGCTACAAATTAAATGCTATTGTATATTGCTATATATGTATCTAATAATGCATATAAATATATGTATCAATGCTATAAATATATCTATACTATGTTATCTCTTAAAAGACTTTGGTTATTTATTAAACTTTAATTTCTCAAAGGACAGACTATATCAAAGGACAGCAACAAGCTCTTGTTATTTAAGAAATTGGAGTATTTTGCTGGTGCAGTGGCACATGCCTAAAATCCCACAACTCTGAAGGCTGAGGCAAGAGGATCACCACTAACTCAAGACCAGCCTGGGTTATACACTGAGTTCAAGGCTAGCCTGAATTACATAGCAGGACCCTGTCTAAAAAAAATTAACTGAAGTATCTTTTTATGTGACAGTGAACAAAACACCTTTGTGGGCATAGGTTGTGCAGTCACACATCTAAAACTCACTGATAAAGTATTTTATTAGTGTACAGAAAAAGATTAACATAGCTGGCTTGACACTGCTATCTTTAGACCTATCTGCAAGGCTATCACTTGGCTGGTTTCCATGAATTTGAATTTTGGAATAGTTCCTATCATTCCTTGATAAGAAGAGCTCACTGTGCTTAAACTTTACACAATGTGGCTTACTTTGAACACTTCGTTTCCTTCTTTTCCTTCTTCCAGGTAGAGGCTGCTACACGACCAGACCCAAATAAAAACACTGAGCACTAAGTCTCTAATAAGCTACTCTAGTAGAAAATGTTAGACAGATGTTTTCAAAATTAGTTGCTGCAGGAATCAAGCCACCTGGTGTGACTCCTCTGGGAGAGGACATTTGGAAGGCTGCAACTGGTTTCCCTTGAACTTTGTCACTTGCACCTTTTTTCTTTGTAGATTTTGCTTGCTGTTCTTCAATACAACAAATCATAGCCATCAATACAAACTATATGGTAAGCCCTACGTGACTTAGTGGCAATCACTGAACTTAGGGGTCAGCTTGAAACTGCTAACGCAAGTCACATCAAAAGTTGGACTCACAAAGCAGGGGAAGGAACAGAATGACAAACATTAGCTATTTGGCTGGCTATGAAATAAACATGGTATGAAATACTAACTGAGTTTCTGTTGTGAGAAAAGTTACCTATGAAATCTTAAGATGACAGACCTAACCCCACAAGAGCTGGTTCTCAATCTCCTGGCTGCTTTTGATCATACTGAATAACTAAAGTGCTAGGAGAAAAAAAGTCTAAGAGATGTCTTTGGTTTTTTATCATTTCTTCATAGACTAAGAAAAGTGTTTTGTTTTTTTTTTTTTTTTAATTTTTTTTTTTTGAGGCAGGATTTCACTACATAGTTCAGGTTGACCTTGAACTCACTTTGTAGCCCAGATTGGCCTCCAACTATCTGTGATCCTCCTGCCTCAGCCTCCCAAGTGCTGTGATTACAGGCCTGAACCACTGTGCCCACCTAGAAAAGGCTTTAAACTTCCCAAAGAGCCAGGTATGGTGGCACACACCTATAATCCCAGCATTTTGGAAGGCTAAGACAGGAGAATGGCAAGTTCAAACCCAGCCCGATCCTGTCTCAAAAGAAAAAAAAAATGCTGGGGATGTAGTTCTCTCAGTGTGAAGGCCCTGCGTTTAGGCCCCAACACCACAATCAAACAGTAAAATCAAATAAAAAATATATTAAAATTGGGCTGGTGATACTGCTTAGCAGCACAAGCACCTGCCCGGTAGGTGCAAGGTCCCGAGTCTGATTCCCAGTACAGGAAAACAAAACAAAAAACAAAAAACGAGCCAGGAATGTAGCTCAGTGATACAGCACTTGCCTAGCATTCACCAGACCCTGGGTTAAATTTACAGCACTGTTAAAAAAAAAAAAAAAGAAAAAAAAAGAACAGTACCCAAAAATGAGTTTGGGTGGGACTACCAGTATTTATTTTATTATTTCACTTCACTTCACTTCACTTCACTTCATTTTTTGCAACAGGGTCTTGCTATGTGTAGTCCAGGCTGACCTTTAACTCACTATAGCCCAGGTTAGCCTCTAACTCACGGCAATCTTCTTGCTTCAGCTTCCCAAATACTGGGATTGGAGGTGTACACAATGGCTAGCTGGAACTACAATTTTAAAAATTTAAGTTTTTCTGTCCTGTAAGAATGAGAAAATAATATTTAAATCAGGGACTAGGGCGGGCATACTGTTTAAGGTAGACTAGGTAGTGACAGTGAAACCTTCAGAGCTTTCAACGATACTAACAATGCACTGCGGCACATATGCCATAGGCTTGCCACCACTGGTTGAGGCCTTTCTCTATTCCTTGCATTACAGTCAGGATCTCCCAGCAGCTATAACATTAACCTTATAAACTGAATTTACTGCTAGCAGTTTGACTAACCTTGCAGTAAGAAAAAAAGTAGGAAGGAGGTACAAAATGACTTTGTAATTTGTGGTTACAGTATTGGATTTAGATATGATAGATGATAAAAACTGATGTAGTATGTTAAATACTTACCATTTCATAAATGCTAGAAAAATCTTCTAAATCAGGCAAGTTACTCAAAAGAGTGGGATACACTGTTTTCTATTAATAAAGAAATTGGAATTTAAATTCTGAGTATAGAAAATAGACTAAGACTCTGCAATGAATGATATTTACTAGCACTTTTTTACCTATTGGTGGCTCTGACAAAAAGAAACATGAAATGAAGGAAATCTTCAAATAAAAATACAGTTTTTGAGTTTGTTTGATTTTTTTATTTTTGGTTGGGGAAATTTTTTTTCAATTCTGGAGTTTTAAAAAGCATTTTTCTGTTGCTGCTGAACTCTTGTGAAATCAAGTTTTCCAGTGTGATGTGCATATTTTTTTAGTAGATCGATTTGGACCCTATGACTGGACAAAATACAAAGGACATAAAGACATTCTTGCTTGTCACTTGGACTTAGAATATGACTATGAGACCTACAGTATCTTAGCTTTGCTGCTGTCAAAGAAAAGCTAAAGGCTTTTCTGGAATCCTGAATTGACAGATTTTTACTTGCCTAATCTGGCACTAAGGTGAAATCTGATTCTTATGATGGGCTATTACAACCTTACCACAAGCTGTGATCAACAGAAAACAGGCATATATAATAAATAGGACTCTGCCTTGAAGACTGTAAGATTTAAAGACCCTTCCATGGATTCACAAACTATGAACACCAGGGATTCTGGCTGAGCTATCTCAATAGTTAGAGATGCCCTTAGAAAAGGGCTTAATCTTAGATGAGACTATCCAAAGTCAAAGTGCAAATTGGCTCTCTCTATATATCTGATACAAAGAATAACACTGCATTCTTAACTTGTGGTTCCTGCCAAAAGTTCCAAGTCAGGAAAGGATAAACCACAAAATTGCTTCACTAATTCTTATCAATTGGACTCCTGACCCATGCTCAAAATGTCTCATGGCTACTGATTTATGTTCAGCTTTCTAGATTAACTGCAGTTTACAATAATGGATTAATAACCACTCTATTTCTCTTACCTTCCTCTAAACCATTCTGATAAATTCACCTTAGTAAGGTGACATGGTTGCTAAATACAGCAGTCCCCAGAAAGGAACTGATTATTTTTTTCTAGGCTATGCAGCAAAAAAATTAATCAGGAAAAAAAAAGCGGTGAGAAATAATATAAACTCATTTTGAAAAATTTCATCCTGTTCAATTTCTAAACATGTCTTTCTAGTTAAGTACTAAAACCCAGCACCTGGGGAGGCCAAGAGAAGCAAAAGGACATTAATGATTTTTGCTTTTCAGAACTATTCCTACAAGTTTGCCTCTGTTTCAAAACAAAAATGCCCAGTGTTGTCTTTCCAAGTTCCTACAAGTCTTTTTAATTCAAACTTACTGCCAAGCATACACTCACACCTATCAGACTGACTGTGAGTCAGCAGGGGACAGACCAGCTTCTATACTACGCATGCAGAGCAACTCCAGATGTTCATCCTAGGGAGGAACGTGAACTGGTATGATAGATAAGCAAACTACCGAGAACTAAGTGCTCTCAGTGAAGTCTATCTGAAGCCAAGGCCTGAACTGAATTTTGGACTGGACTGAGAACCTTAGAGTGAGAGGCCCCATAGTGGGAATCCAACTGAGGGCCTTATTAACTGGTACTAAGTGACTAACACATGTCTTATTTGGGGTACCCTAACGATTTAAAACTTTCTTTCCAGGGATATCACTATGAGACATCTAAGAGTACATTCATTTGTGTATGTACCCTGAGCAGCATGAATGTTTGCTTCAACTAACTGGCTCTTTGCCTCAACTGCTGCCTCAGGTCACTTTAAAAAAAAAAAAAAAATCCATATAGAAGCATAGGAGAAAATCTTCAGTTTTCTAAGGTAAACTTTTTGGTTTACAGGACTTGTTTTAACTGGCTAAATCCAAGACCCCTAAAAGGTATAACTGAGATTAATACTACAGGTTGGTCTTGCTCTGTGGTGTGGGAGCTCACTAACAATACTTTTGTTCTAAAGCCATTCTGGCCAAATGCCAAGACCTGAGATTGTATTCCTTAGAAAAGCCTGCTTATATGGGTAGTCTTTGGCTGGTACTGAAGAACCTCAATGGTCAACATGTTTCATACACTTATATAAAATTTTCTTGAAACAGTAATAGTGGCTTGTGTACCTAAATTGTTTATATAAACAATACAGTTCACACCAAACATTTGCTCTCTTTCTAAGAGTCTACAACTCTGGTGCATGCCAGGCACAGACTACGTGATCAGTTCCCATATAAACCCTGGACACTGAGTCTATCAACTTTCCCTGGTAGACAATGTATCCTACCTTACACCAATCTTCTTGATGGGGAAATTGTGTTCTGTGTCCTTGCTTGTCTCTTTACTCTCACCTTGTCCCATGTACTATTTCCTTTTTCTGACTTTGTTTTGTTTATTTATTTATTCTTTTCAAAACAAGGTCTCACTATGTAGTTCAGCTGGCTTTGAACTCAGAGCAATCCTCCTACCTCAGTCTGCCAATGCTGGGATTGTAGGTGTGCATCAGCATACCCAGACCCTTTGCTGATTTTGGTTTGTATCCTTTTACTGTAATAAATAATAGCTGTGGTCATATATATATTCAATCCTGTGATCCCACCTAGAAAACCTGAACCTGGGAGAGGTCCTGGCAACCTTCAAAACAACTATTAATTAATTATTTATTTTACAACTATCAATTTTTTTTTTTTTTTTTTTTTTGCGGCACCGGGGATTGAACTCACAGCCTTGCGCCTGCCAGGGCAGGCACTTAAGCCACTGAGCCAAACTCCCGGCCCTGGTTTTTTTGAGGCAGGGTCGCACTATGTAGCTCAGGTCGGCCTTGCGCCGCGTTGTAGCCCAAGCCGGCCTCGAACTCACAACGCTCCGCCTACCTCAGCCTCCCAACTATCAATTTTAAAGAGGTAAACAGACCATCTAGAATTGTATATTCCATAAAGGCATAGAAAGACATTATCAAAATTTAGTTATGTTAGCAAACAGAATTAATGGATTACTTACGAAAACAGATCAAACCATTGTTGTTTTGTAACAGATTCTTGGCGCAAAAGCTTCAAAACAATTGGACGCATAAAATCCCACTTGTCTTCAAACTGAAGAGAACCTTTATTCTTTAAAAACAAACAAAAAAAAGGTAGTTTAATTTAAATGCAGTAAAATGAAAAGTGCTCTATAATTTTTTTAACAATGCAGGGATTTATGCAGGTATGTATATATATACATACATATTGGGGACTGAATTCAGGGCTTTCTCACTAAGTTATATCCTCAGTCTTTTTAATTTTGAGATAGGGTCTCACTACATCATAAATTGCCCAGACTGCATTTGAACCAGCGGTCCTCCTTCTTCAGCCTCCCAGGGTGCTGGAATTATAACTGTGTACTACCATGCCTGGCTGCTGGACTCAAATTTAAAAAGAAAGAATGTTCCATCACTGAAACCCTATAGGCTTAAACTTGACCAAGGAATCACAGAAAATTGGAGCTAGAGTTGTAGCTCAATGGTAGAGCATTTGCCCATGTATGAAGCCCTAGGTTTGATCTTCAGGATTAGGGATAGGGTTGAGGCTTAAATAGAGCGTGGTGACTCATGTCTATAATCCCAGCAATTGGGAGGCTGAGGCAGAAGGATTACCAGTTCAAGGTCAGTCTAGACTACATATTTAGACCCTGTCTCAAAAAAAACTTTGGTGAAGAATTTGGCCTTGGCCAAAGAAAATGTCAGGTCTTTCCTTCTGGCTTTTGGTAAATAATCCGAGCACCTGAAATAGTATGTCATTGAAGTGTTACTCTGCTTGCGTGAGAACCCTGAATCATGCTGGATATACTAACAACATGATTTAGAGAGGGGACTGGCCAAGCCTATATGGTCTTAGAATGAGAAACCTGAGTCATGATATTAGTCTGGTATTAGTCAACCTGGAGACTGAAATTACCCATGTGAGTGAGCAATCAGTCGTGTCTATGTGAAGTAGTTCCATAACAACTCTGGACAATGAAAGGTGGAGCCTCCCTCTTTGGAATTACTTGTGCATACTGTCACACATTATGCCAGAAGATAAACATGTGCTAACTACTGTGGGAGAGGACAACAGAAGCTGTATTTGGAAATTTCCTAGACTTTGCCCAATGCTTCTCTCTTCCTTTGGCTGATATTAATCTGAATCCCTTCCCTGTAACAAACAGTAACCATGATTACAGCTTTCAGTAAATTCATTGAGCCTTCCTAATTGGTATAAGTAAAGGTGGTAATTATGGGGAGAGTGGATCCTCTCATTTTGTAGTTGTTCTAATCTTCTCATAAAAAGTACAGTTGTCTCTTGATACCCACAAGGGACTGGCTACAGGATCCTCCACAGATAGGCAAATCTGTGGATGCTTAAATCCTTATAAAATGACACTGTTTGAAAGAAAAAAAAGGAGGATCGTTGCACGTTCAAGACCAGCCTGGGTTACAAAGTGAGTCCAAGGCCAGGTTGACCTGTACAGTGAGACCCTGCCTCAAAAAGACAAAAAAAAAAAAAAAAAAAAGGAAGAAAGACAGTGTTTGCCTATTTCCTAAATATACTTTACATCATCGCTAGATGATTTATGATACCTAATATACAACATAAATGCCCTATAAATAGCTGTTATACTATGCTGTTTAGGAAATGACAGAAGTCTATATACATTTAAAAACCTGTACATTTTAAAATACTTTCAACCTATAGATGGTTGAATCTGCACATGTAGAACTATGGATGCAGGATACCTGTATGGTGGAATCTATATAAAGTATGAAAATTTAGGGGGAAAAAAAGGGAAAGATCCTTATCTCATTTCATAATGCTAACAAAACCTTGACACGAAATCAGAGAACAGCAAAACAAATGGAAATTCTAGGACAATCATGCCACAGAACATAATGCAAAGAGCTAAATAATTAGCAAATCAAACAAGTGGCATATCAAAACAGTGATTCCTCATACTCATATGCAGCTTATCCCAATGAAAGTGATTCAACATCAGAACAAAACAAGAACAAAATCAATTCCCCCCCAAAACCCAACTAATTACATTCCCAAAAAGAAAAGGAAAAAGACTTCATATGTGTTACTAAAAAATACTATTTCTTTTCAACTTAAATGTGGCTATGTGACTTACTCATGACCAATAAAAGTTCAATGGACGTTTTTAATCTCCTAATATACCAGAATTCGTCTTGGTTCTGATGACTGAACCAGGGCCCTTGCACATGCTAAGCAAGTACTCTGCCACCAAGATACAGCCCCTAGCACTCATCACAGATTAACCTGTTGACAAGCTGGCGGTATGGAATCTGCAAACTCCTTGAAATTATAACCCTGAAACACTTTCTCAAAATACGGCATGACAGGCCAGGCATGGTGTCACCTGCCTGTAATCCCAGCATTCAGGAGGAAGTAGGATTGCTGCAAGTTGGAGGCCAGCCTGAATGGCATAGCAAAAACTTGTCTCAAAATGACCAAAAACAAAACAAAACAAAACACATATGGCATGACAACCTATGATATGGCATAACAACCTAACAACCTACGTCAAAGTCATCTGGGTTGGGAATATACAAATAGATTTCTAAAGCCTACAACAGACCTACAGGTTATGATCTCTTAAGAGTACAAAATGAATATGTTTATCAATATCAAATTCATGAGATGTCAACCTTTTCCCATGAGCCAGTGCCATTTGAAAACTCTGGGAGAAGAGAACAAGAAGTCACCAAGAAGCAAGCCCTCCCTGATAATCAGTGCCATGCACGGGTCACTGGGGGAACAGTGAGATGCCAGCCTACGGGCTGGGAAACAAGAAAAGCCAACCCAACCCCCCTCCACCACCACCACCATAAATGACCAGCTGATTCAGAGAAACATAGGCTGTGATGATAGCTACTGAGGTAAAATTCAATTTAATGCTTGTAATGTTTAGTGTTTCACTGACTTTGCAGGTCTAAAACCAGTAGTCTGATCACCTATACAAAGGGTAACAATATGTAATGTAGCATTTATGGGGGATCTCTTTCTGAAGGTGGTAGCCGATGTTAATTTCCTATTATCTTGTTTTGAATTCCTGCGTCATTTTCATCGCTTTATTTGGTTGGGTTTTATTCTGCTTTGTCTTGTTTGATTTTATTATATCTGATGGCATGGGCAGCTATTTCAAAGATAACAAGATACACTATGGTAGTTATTTTGGATTTACTCTTACCCTGTTTTGAAGTCCTTTACTGCAATCATTGTTTTTGTTTTTATTGGTTCTATTCTGTTCTGTTAGATTTTTACCATGTCTGAAGGTATGGGCAGCTATTTTGAAAACAACATGAGACATTATGGTAACCACTGCTGATTTCCTATTGTTTTAAAGTATTATGTCACCTACACTGGTTTGTTTTCATTGGCTTTATTCTGTTTTATTTTGCTCGGTTTTATTCTCTTTAAAATAAAAATAAATTAATAAAATACCAAATTCACTATAAAACTACATAAAAATGAGGAGTTGAGTGTGGTGGCATACACTTATAATCACCAGCTCCTTGGAAGGCTGAGGTAGGAGGATTACAAGTTTGAGGCCAGCCTGGACAACTTAGTCAGATCCTGTCTCAAAATGAAAAATGAGAATGGCTGGGGATATAGCTCAGTGGTGAAGTACCCTCCAGGTTCAATTTCCAATACCACCACCTAAATAAACAAATAAATTCATTCAATCATTCATTCATTCATTCATTCAAGCACCTATGATCCAAAAAGGTTAAAAACTACTACTAGTTAGCACTATACAAGAATGAAAGTAAGGACTGGGACGTAGCTAGCCCAGTGGTAAAGTGCTTGTCGAGAAAGAATGAGCCACTCAGTTCATTCCCAGTACCCCCCACCCCAAAGTCAAAGCAAGTGATGCTTCTGGCATCCTCAGAGTTCATTCTAAGTGTTATTACACTGCCCTGCTCTAACCCCTGCATCTATCATACAGTATTCTTAATGAGGACCCATGGATGATACCCACTCAAAATTCAGTGCCAGGATTAGTTGTGCTTCTTCCCCTTGCCAACTAGTAGATCACATAAGTACCTTTGTTCTCCTCAAAGCATCAGCTAATGAGAAATTCACCGAGATGATTCAAAATTCTGTGACATATGCTTTGTGTACTAACTTTAAGCCTGGCTTCACATTACTTTTTCTACTATTATTTTCCTATAACTCTTTTTACTCTTCCTACTTAATAAAGAGGGCACAAAAGAAATTCTGCTAATAATTCTTGACTATGGTAAGAAAAATACTCTCTAATAAGAGAATATTTTCTAATTTCAACTGTCTATTTTCATAAGAACTTTTGGCAATTTATAAAATTAAACAGTATAAATGTTGCAATTAAAAATCAGTGCTGGGCACAGTAGCACATGTCTATAATACTAGCACGTGGAAGGCTGATGCAGGGGGATCACCTTGAGTTTGATGCCAACCTGGGATACAAACTGAATACAAATCAGCACAACCTGCCCCCAAATCAAAATGATACAGCAGAGGTAGCCAGGTACTGTACTTGAGATAAATACTGGTTGAGCTCTGAAATTCCCTAATAAGGCCAGGTAACAGAAAATAGTTTTGTTTTCTTGTCTGATGAAAAATACATACAAATGCTTTCTCCTAAAACTCAAGTAAAGGAGGAATTTAGTAATTGAATGTTTCCTTCTAAACTTTTTTTCCTACTAAACTTTCAAGATACATTCCAAAAATAATGTCCAAGCAGCTCTTGGACCTATTTTTTACTAAAATGAAAAGTTTTTCAATAAATCATAACTGAGCGATAGGACACTGAACCACTTATCTACAAAGGAAAATGCAGTATTAATAAGGAAAAGAATCTTCAAATTATGAACCCTGAGTTAAGAATGTCTCCATTAACTGATGCTGGCTTCTTCTCTACTAACTTGACACTAAGTTTCTTCTGCATTAATTCTTTTACTATTACGCAGAATAGCAAGTAGGTGACCAACTACTGGTAAGTCTAGGATAACCTTATACACTGGCTCTTTTCCATCAAGGACTTTAATTTGCCATTCCCCTGCTTCTCTATTGTTCACTCCATACAGTACAATGAATTCTCTCACAAGCACTCTTGTCAAACAACAAACAAGCCATGGAGAGGTAAACTGAGAGACGGTGATGGGGTAACATCTGGGAAAGAAGATTCTAGGCAGAGAAAGCAGCCAGGGCAAAGATCACAAGATAGGAACATGTTTAATGTAATAAAGGTAAATCAAGTAAGTGGAGAAATCAGACAAGTTCAGAGAAGTAACACACCTTATTGGACATAATGGGCTAGATCTTATAGTGTACTGAAGGCCATTATAAAGACTTTGGCTTCTATTTTGAGATGGACAGCTATTAAAAGAGACTGAACAGGCAGGTGTGGTGGCACACATTTGTGATTGGAGCACACTTGTGATCTCGGCCTCTGGAAGGCTGAAGTAGGAGGATCCCAAATTGGACCACAGCCTGAGCAACTTAGCAAATTAGTGAGACCCTGTCTCAAAAAATTTAAAAATCAGCCAGGAATATAGCTCAGTGCAAAGGCTCTTGGTTCAAGGAAAACAAACGAAAGAGCTCTTTTTACTATGTTAAGAATGTATCACAAAGCGTAAGGATTAAAGTTGGATGTAGAAATGAAAGGCAAAGTGGGAGATGATAGTGACTTGAACAGAAATGGTAGCAATAAAAGTAGGAGATAGGGAAGGAGATGCTGTAATTTTGAGAGAAAAGATGTGAAATACATATCTAGGAAAAAAGAAGAAAAAATGATTACAGACATGTAATATGATTGGCTTGCTTATAGTTTGTGGTCATGAATTTAAAGCAAAAATATCACAGTTGTGCATGTTTCCAAAAACATTCAGCTAACTGCACAGGTGCTGGCTGAATAAGGAAAGACAGACTTAACCAGGGTTTTTCTAAGTAAAACAAGAAAAAGGTAACGGAGTGAAAAATGTTTTGAAAGAAAAAATATATATCAAAGGGAATGATTTGACTGAAAAGAGAATTTATGCTCAGTAAGGGGATGAAAAAGGACATTGAGACAATAAGAGACTTGCTTCCAATGATGAGAGTAAAAGCAAAAATATTTCCCCTCCTGCCTATACTGGAAAGCCAAAAACGCAAAGCTGGAGTGCTTCCTAAGAAAGGACAAACAAAAGAGACGGGCCTAAAAATGCCCACACACACTACTTGGACAGGGTGTCCAGATCTCAGCACAAGACAGGGAACCAGAGTCTGGTGGTTTCACAAATTGAAAAGACTGGGCTTGAAAAGGCCAAGGTAACTAGAATTTGCAGTGCCGAACACTAGGGGAAGAAAATAAAAATCTGCACAAAAAGGGAGTTCTGGATCTCTGCAGAAGGAACTTGTCAAGCCTTTGGCTGAGTACAAACCTATACATGTATGTGAGGAAACTATCTGAACTGGGGAAAAACCATTTTAAAAGAAGGCAGAACTAGAAGTTGGGCGTGGTGGCGCATGCCTTTAATCCCAGCACTCGGAAGGCTGAGGTAGGCGGAGCATTGTGAGTTCGAGGCTGGCTTGGGCTATAACGTGAGCGTGAGGCGGGCCTGAGCTACATAGTGCGACCCTGCCTCAAAAAACTAGGGCTGGGAGTTTGGTTCAACAGCTTAAGGGCCTGTCTGGCAGGCGCGAGGCTGTGAGTTCGATCCCCGGTGCCACAAACAAAAAAAAAAAAAAAGGAAGGCAGAACTAGAATTAGTTTGTACACATGGAACCAGAATTAGTTTGTGTTCCCAACAGCCAGAGAGGAAACACCCCTAAAATGCCAGATACTGAATAAAGTCCTCAGGAGTGGTAGCAGGGTTGTATAGTTAGGGTGCTAACTGGCCATCAAAGGTTCATGTGTTAAAGATCTGCTCCTCAGGGTGGCACTACTGGAAGGCAATATGACCTTTAGGCTGCAGCGCCTGTGAGAGGTCCTTAGGTCACTGGACAGTCACCCTTGAAAGGGACTGTGGGACCCCACACCCTTCAGCCCCCTCCTCTCTTTTGTTTCCTGGATCTGGAGGTAAATGGTTTTTTAATACCCTGTGCTCTGATCACCATGCACTGCCGTCATCAAAGGCCCAAAGCAGCACTCACCTGATCATGGACTGCAACCTCCAAAGCTGTGAGCCAGAATCAATCCTTTCTAAGTTAACGATTTCAGGTATTCTGTTACAATGATAGAAAGCTGACTAAAACAGAAGCCCAAAGTAGCCCCACCTAAAATACTATTCTGGACTGACTCTTAACAAAACTTTAAAAATCAAACTGATTCTAAGTTACCAGAATTGGATTTTACCAAAAATATTTCAAGGAAATTAAAAAAAAAAAAAAAACCTATCCCTGAACAAAATAAAAAGATAGGCCAGGTGTGGTGGTGCAGGCCTATAATCCCAGCAGTTGGGAGGCTGATGCAGGAGGATTGCTATGATTCTGAGGCCAGCCTGGATTACATAGTGAGTTTAAGGACAGTCTGAACTACACAGTGAGACTTTGTCTCAAGAAACAAGTAAGCAAACAAACAAACAAACAAAAAACAATTATCAAAAATACAAAGCAGAAAAATACAACCAAAAGAAAAATATAGTAAATTTTTTTTAAAAAATCAAAAGAAACTGACCCCAAAATGAAATAAGTAATAGATTTGTGGACAAGGATGTTAAGTCAGCAATTATAAATTAATATACTCAGCAGGGAGTTGTGGCACATGGCTGTAATCCCAGTTAGGATGACAAGTTCCAAGCCAGCCTACAAATCGTGTCTCAAAGTAAATAAAAAGGGGTAGCTCAGCACTCCGAGTTAATTTCCAGCACTTCTTCCCCGCCACCCCATGCCAGGACTTTTTAAACTAACAAGTTCCCTATGATCAAAAAGGTAGGAGAAAAGTCAGGCATGGTGGCAAGACCAGTGTGGGCTACAAAGTGTGCTTAAGGTCAGCCTAACCTGCATAGTGAGATCCTGTCTCAAAAAGACCAAACAAACAAACAAAAAAACAGGTAGGGGAGCCAGACATGGTAGTGAATATCTATAATCCCAGTGCTTGGGAGGACTGTCCTGAGTTTGAAGCCAGCATGGTCTATATAGAGACCCTGACTCAAAAAAAAAAAAAAAAAAAAAAAAAAGTAGAGGGAGTCAGACAGGAGGACTGCAAATTTGAGGCCAGCCTGGGCAAATTAGCAAGACCCTATTTCAAAATAAAAATAAAAAACAACAGGAATGTAGCTAGTGGTAGAGTACCCATGGGTTTGCTCCTCAGTACAGAAGGAAAAGAGGAAAGGAGTGAGGAAGGGAGGGGCAGAGGGAAGGAGAGAAGGAAGGAAGGAAGATACAGAAACAAAACATTTTAAAACGAGCTGAGTCAAGAGGATCACCATGAGTATGAGGCCAGCCTGGGCTATGCAGTGAGTTCAAGGCCAGCCTAGACTACCTAATGAGAGCTCATTTCAAAAACAACCAACCAACTAAACAAACAAACCTCAAAAATAAAACGAGTATCAGGCACCTGTGGAAAATGTCAAATGACCTAACAGGTAAAACTGGAATCTTGGAGTGGGGTAGGGAAGGGATAGTTGAAGGAAAAAAAGGGCAAAAAGTTTTTTCTTTTCTTTTTTTCTTTTTGAAACAGGGTCTCACTAAGCAGTTCAGGCTGGCCTTCAAATCACTGTGTAGCCCAGGCTGGTCTCGAACTTGTAATGATCCTCCTGCCTCAGCCTCCCAAGTGCTGGGATTACAGGCGTGTGCCACCACCACGCTTGGACCTGCTTATTTGTCCTCTTTATTAAGCCTATCCCTCCTCCTCATTTCTTTTACCCTACCAAGCCATTCAGAACTTTCAATAATAATGGTCTAGAGAGGAAGGCGAGCCACAGTTCCCCACCACTACATCCCTATGACTTCCCAAACCAACAAGTCAAGAAGTTGATCTGTTTTTGTGGTCATATTTGCTAAGGCAAATTTGCTCACTAAACAGTCTCTTGTAATTTACTTTAAAAATAAAAACAATTTGATTTTTTGGTTTATCTCCCACTTCTTTTATTTTCCCACTTTTATTCTTGACCAAATAGTTAAAAGTCTCCTTACTTGCTCAATTTGTGCTTGGTCTTTTCCTGACATGCAAAAAGAATACAGTTTGAGGTCAAAGACTTTTAACAGATAAACTCCCAAACGAACTGCATACATATTTCTAACCAAAAAATTATTACAAGTTCATAGTATCTTAAAAACCTGGAAATGACTCAAGTGTTCATCAGTAGTAGAACTCGTAAAAGCTGGACATGTGGTATACAGCTCTAATCCCAGCACTCAGGAAACTGAGGTAGGAGGATTGCAAATTTGAGATCAGCCTGAGCAATGCAACAAGATTTTGTGTCAAAGTAGAAAAAAAAAAAAAGTTTGGTGGTTTTTTTCTTTTTCGGTTTGTTTTCTGAGAGGGTCTCACTATGTAGTCCAGGCTGGCCTTGAAGTTATAGTGACCTTCTTCTACCTCAGGCACCCAAGAGATGGGATTACAGACACATGCCACCACATTGGGCTTCAAAGTAAAAGTTTAAAAAGGGCTGGAGATATATAACTCAATGCTAGAGCACTTATCTAGCATGCACAAGTCCCTGGGTCCAACAATCCTCAATACAAAACAAAAACAAAAAACATATACACAACGCTACCCTTACTATTTGTGTGCATTTGTGAATACAGACCATATTTCAATAAAACTTACATTAAAAACTGCCACACAAATGTTATTCATTTAAATCATTAAATCATGAGTTTTTTTAGGGCTTAATTGGTAAATCTATTTTTCAATTGTGCACTTCAGGAATTTACAGTTAACTTGAAGCCTATGTAAAGAAAGCTGTAATAGCTTCTCTTCTTCCAGCCCCCCTCCATCCCTCCTTTAAATTCAGACAAAAATGCAAGGTATTTTTTTTCCCCAAAAAAAGATATGAGTCAAGCATGATGGTACACCACCTGTAAGCCCAGCATTTAGGAGTCTGAGGCATGAGGATCTTGAGTTCAAGACTAGCCTGGGCCTGGGCCTGGTGGCGTAAGTCATATCCCAGAACTCAGGTGGCTGAAGTAAGAGGACAGCTGCAAGTTTAAGGTCAGCATGAAGTATGGAACGAATTCAAAGCCAGCCTACATTACATAGTGAGACACTGTCTCAAAAAACAAACAAACAAACAAACTAGCCTGGGCCACACAGCAAGTTCAAGGTTGGCCTGAACTATGGACTACATAGCAAGACCCTGTCTCAAAACAACAAAAAAAGAACTACATATTGTATATATGGAAAAGGAAGATGACAAAATAAACCTTGTATTGGACTAGAATTGAAAGGACTGGGGTAGATTAATGGTTTTTGATGACAGATACCAAAGTAAGTAGCAATGTGAGCTGCTCATGGTGGTACACACCTGGAGATCCAGCACTCAGGAGGCTGAGGCAGAAGGACTGCCACAAATTCAAGCCACAATCCAGGCTACATTAGCGAGTTCAAGGCCAATCTGAACTACATAGTGAGACTCCACCTCAAAACAATACCGAAGTATAGATGTGCGTATCCCTACCTTAGTTCACTGAGAGGACCTGGAAGAATCAATACCCCAGTAGCAAGGAACATATTAACATCCATGTCTTGTTTTGTAATACCAGACTCTACCAAAAAAAAAAAGAGAAAGTAGAGAAAAATACTAATTCCAATGGTGGGGGAGAGATTATCCTGGAAAACCTTTTATGTGCCAGAAAGAAGGAAAGTAGTCAATTCAAGCAGAATAAACAACAGTAACAAGTTTTAATGTATTTAATAAAGCATTCAATAAAGCATTCTTTGAATGGGGGGCTGTAGCCCACAGCTATTGACATGAATATAATTTATCTTATAGATAAATAACCTATAAATTCACAGAGTGAAAAACTTAAAAGGAACTAAAGAGGAAGCTACTGAAATAAATTAATATGGCCAATGAACGATGAAACGAACACAATGAAATAAAAAAACAAGTGTAGGCATATATAAAATGTTCATAAAGTAGACTTTATAAAGCTAGAATGACTTAGTCACTTGCTGTGTGACCTTTAACAAGATAATTAAACTTTCTGTGTGTTAGTTATATCTATGTAAAACAGATTTAATAAAGTTATCTATTTGAAAGAGCTGTTGGAAAGAATAAGTTACATATATAAAATGTTCAGTAAAGTGGCTGGCATAAATAAATACCGTGAAAGTGTTGGCTATTGTTAGTGTATTAGTCCTCCAACTATATTTACTACTATTTCTAGTTTTTCTATAATAACATAACTTACTTGGTTATAATTAGATGCGAGAATGAGAGAAAGAACCTCAAAAGTTATTCAACCTATTAAGGCCTAGTGTCTCAAATGACAATAATCTACCCTCAACTCCTAACTTCACAAAAGAAACACAATTTGCATAGTTTAGATCTTTCATGTAAAGTATCAGGCAGCTATTTGAATCTGTGCCTTCCCAAACTGTTAATAAGCCACTAATGCTCTCAGTTACATGATTTTAAAACGATACTTATCTGAAATCCCAGCACTCAGGAGGCTGAGGCAGGAGGATCACTGCAAGTTCCTGGCCAGCCTAGGCTACAAAGTGGGCTCAAGGCCAGCCCAAACCATATAGTGAAACCCTACCTCAAACAAACAAACAAACAAACAAACAAAAAACAGAAAGAAAGAAAGAAAAAGAAAATACATTTGCCAATCCTCATTAATCAAAAGAACCACAAAACTATAGTATTTACTTGAATAGTGACAATTCTCACCATGTTTGGTCATCCTAGCCTTCAGTGTACCTCTAGACTTCTGCCTTAGAACACAGGTTACCCAGGTTTCAGTTCCAATGCCATCTCTGACAGGGCTTCACAAACAATGTAAGAAAAATGTTCCTCCTCCATTTCTGTCTACCTTGCTGGCCTTGAACTCAGAGATCCTCTGCCATCAGCCTCCCAAGTGCTGAGATTACAAGTGTGCCACACCATGCCCCACTCTAATGTACTCTTGATACTTTCTAACACTCCAAACTTCCCCTCTTTTACCCCACTGATAAGTGACTGATCTCTCAATCCTAAAATGTCACTGCCTTTTAAAACCTTTAATTAATATCCATCACCTCCAGATAAAGGTAAATGATTAAATATTTATTTTTGCAGGTCATAGGAGATTCTCCCATTTACGATTATCAGACAGATGATTTAGTTCACTATTTCCATTCCCATTCCTACATGTTTTCTTATTCAAACATGTTTTCCCTCCCCGGAGTAGTGAGTATCATATGTAACCAGGTCTCTAGGACAGGAAAGGACTGAGGGAAAGTAGCCCTAAGGCTCATGCTCTTCCTAGATGTCCATGTAAAAAGTTGGCAATTCCTATCAAACCAGTGAAAATCTGACAACTTGGGTTCTTAATGGGAATCTCATTTTTGTTTAACCAGACACGTTAATAAGAATTGTTCAGTTACTAACCACATTTCTTGCAAACATTGAAATCTTGGTATCACTTTCATATTCCTTGCCAAGCACATCCCTGACTCAGTGATACTGCAGTGGCTATTCCCTCTTCGATGTGGATCTTTTCCCCTAAATATGCTTAGAACTTGTTCCCTTGCTGCAGAAGTGTCCTATCTCAAGCCAGGCAAAGTGTACCACCACACCCAGTTCTCTTAATTTCTTGATAAACTGACTGGATTTTTTCTTTGTTGCTGTTTTTAGAGGGCCCATCATTGCATAACCACTTTAAGAATTTACTTCAGCCAAGCATGGTGCCACACACCTGTAACCCCCAGCACTCTGGAGGCTAAGGCAGGAGGACTGCTGTGAGTTCCAGGCCAGCCTGGGCTACGCAGTGAATTCATGACCAGCCTGAGCTACACAGTGAGACCTTGTCTAGGAAAAAAAAAAAAAAAAAAATCCTTCCTCAAACAACACCCCCACAAAGCTATTCCCTGACCATCTTCTCAAAAATAACACCTGACTTGTATGGTATATTTATCTGCTTATATGTGTACTGTTTCTCTTTTCCACAAAACTGCAAGTTATAAGCAACAATTTCTCATCTCCAGCAAACTGAAGAGGTAAGATCTTCCAACAGACTCAAAACCCAAAAACCAGAGCCGGGCGTGGTGGCGCATGCCTTTAATCCCAGCACTCGGGAGGCTGAGGTAGGCGGAGCGTTGTGAGTTCGAGGCCGGCTTGGGCTACAACGCGAGTGCAAGGCCGGCCTGAGCTACATAATGCGACCCTGCCTCAAAAAACCAGGGCCAGGAGTTTGGCTCAGTGCCTTAAGCGCCTGCCCTGGCAGGCGCGAGATTGTGAGTTCAATCCCCGGTGCCGCCAAAAAAAAATAAATAAATAAATAAAAAAACCCAAAAACCAGCTACACCTGGAAGATACCTCAGAGAAGTAGTCATCACTTAAGGGTCCTAAACACTAAATACTAAATACTAGCAATAAAGCAACCATAGGCAACTTACAAGCATCACCCCAGGAATTAAGAGGAAGAGATAACAATCATTAATATATATGCAACAAATACCAATGCACCCAACTATATAAAACAATTACTAACGGAGATGAAAAATCAAATAAGCCCTAATACAATTGTATTGGGAAATCCCAATACCCCACTGTCACAAAAAGACAGATCAACTAGACAAAAAAATCAATACTGAAATATTAGAACTAAATCAAACTTTTGAACAAATGGACTTAGTAGATGTCTATAGTGTTCCACCCCACAACATCAGAATACACATTCTTCTCAGCTGTGCACAGGGCATTCTCCAAAACAGACCATATGCTGGCTCACAGAACATATTGAAGTAAATGCAAAGGAATTGAAATTGTCCCATGCATATTACCAGACCACAGGTCAATGGAACTGTAAATCCATGCCAAAGGAAACCACAAGAACTTCATGAACATGGAAATTAAATAGCACCTGACTGAACAACCAATGAGTCACAGATTAAATTAAAGAAGAAATTAAGAGCTTTTACAGTTGAATGATAATGACAATACAATCTACCAGAACTTATGAGACACAATAAAAGCTGTCTTAACAGGGAAATTTATAGCAATAAATACCCACATCCGGAAAACAAAGCAAGTGCACATAAACAACTGAATGGAGAACCTCACACTTCTAGGAATGGAAGAGCAGGCTAAGCCAAAAGCTCCAACAAGGGAGGAAATTAAAAAGATCAGAGCAGAAATTAATGCACTGGAGACTAAAAAAACAATACAAAGAATCAATGAATCGAAGAGTTGGTTCTTTAAAAGATTAAATAAAGTTGACAAACCCTTAGCCAACGTTACCAAACATAGGAAAAAAAAACACTCAAATCCATGCAATGAGGAATGAAAACAGTGAAATCACAACAGACCCTGCAAAAATCCAGAAGAGAACCTATACCTATTCTGAAAACTTTTATTCTAATAAGATGGAAAATATAGATGGAATGGACAGATTCCTAGATACTGATGAATTATCAAAGCTAAATCAAGAAGATATAAAAATCCTAAATAAACCAATATCAATCAATGAAACAGAAAATTAATTAAAAACCTATCAACAAAGCCCAATGGATTTACTGCTGAATTCTACAAGAAATTTAAAGAAGACCTAACCCCACTACTTCTCAAACTCTTTAATGAAATTGAAAGGGAAGCAATATTCCCAAATTCATTTCTGGAAGCAAGCATTACCCCAATATCAAAACCAGAGAAGGACTCAACTAAGAGAATTATAGGCCAACTTCCCTAATGAACATTGATGCAAAAATCCTTAATAAGATACTGGCAAACAGACTAAAGCAAATCATGAAGATGATTGTACACTGTGATCAAATGGGCTTCACGCCAGGGATGCAGGGATGGTCCAATATACATAAATCCCTAACTATAATACACCATATTAACAGAGTCAACGACAAATATCATATGATCATCTCGATAGATGCAGAAAAAGCTTTTGACAAAGTTTAGCACCCATTCATGATAAAAACTCTACAGAAAATTGGAATACACGGTCTTTATCTCAATCTGATAAAAGTCACGTATGACAAATCAACAGCCACCATCATACTAAATGGACAAAAACTGAAAGCTTTCACTCTAAAATCAGGAACAAGACAAAGATGTCCACTGTCTCCATTCTTATTCAACATAGTCCTGGAAATATTAGCTGGAGCAATTAGACAACAAAAAGAAATAAAAGGAATAAAGATAGGAAAGGAAGAAGTTAAACTATTATTATTTGCAGATGACATGATACTTTACATAGAAGATCTGAAAATGTCACTAAAAAACTGGTAGATTTAATAAGCAAATTCAGTAGTGTAGCTGGATACAAAGTCAACACTCAAAAATCCACAGTCTTCCTATATATGAATAACAAACTCACTCAGAGAGAAATCAGGGAAATACCTTTCACAATAGCACCCAGAAAAACGAAGTACCTAGGAATCAGTATAACAAAGGATGTAAAAGACCTCTACGTTGAAAACTACAGTACTCTGAAAAAGGAGATTGAAGAGGATATTAGAAAATGGAGAAATAGCCTGGGGTTTAGCTCAGCTGCACAAGCGCCTGCCTAGCAAGTGCAAGGTTATGAGTTTGAACTCCGGTACAAAAAAAACAAAAAAAAAAAAAAAAGAAAAGAAAAGAAAAAAGAAAATGGAGAGATAGCCCATGCTCTTGGGTAGGAAGAACCTATATTTTTACAGTGAAAATGGACATACTTTCAAAACTGTTAAACAAATTCAGTGCGCTCCCAATCAAAATTCCTATAGCTATCTCACAGAATTACAGAAAACAATCCTAAAATTCATCTGGAACCATAAGAGACCTGGAATAGCAAAGACAATGTTGGGCAACAAAGAAAAGACAGGGGGCATCACAATTCCTGACTTGACATTATACTATAAAGCTACTGTAATAAAAACAGTGTGGTACTGGCCAACAACAACAACAACAAACCCCACAGACCCAAAGATCAATGGAACAGATTAGAAGATGCACAAACAACTCCAGACACACTATACTACCTTTTCTTTGACAAAGAAGCCACAAACACATTCACTAGAAGAAAGACGGCCTCTTTAATAAATGGTGCTGGGAAAACTGATTCCACACAAGCCGAAGATTAAAATTGGACCTGTATCTTTCACCATGCACTAAGCTAAAATCGGAATGGATCAAAGATCTTAATATTAAAACAGAAACATTAAATCTGCTGGAAGACAGAGTAGGTAAAACTCTTGAACACACTGACGTAGGCAAAGACTTTATGCACAAAAACCGAGCCGGGCGTGGTGGCGCAAGCCTTTAATCCCAGCACTCGGGAGGCTGAGGTAGGCGGAGCGTTTTGAGTTCGAGGCCGGCTTGGGCTACAACGCGGCACAAGGCCGGCCTGAGCTACACAGTGCCACCCTGCCTCAAAAAACCAGGGCCGGGAGTTTGGCTCAGTGCCTTAAGCGCCTGTCCTGGCAGGCGCGAGGCTGTGAGTTCAATCCCCGGTGCCGCAAAAAAAAAAAAAAAAAAAAAACAAAAACAAAAAACCGGATTTTACAGAAACTATCACAAAGAATCAATAACTGGGATCTCACCCTACTGAAAAGCTTTTGCACAGTAACAGAAACCACCAACAGAGTAAAGAGACAACCCATAACATGAGAGAAAATGTTTGCCAGTCATACCTCAGACAAAGGATTATGATCGGAGAACATAAAAAGAACTCAAAAAAATCAGTCCTCCCAGATTTAAAGACCCAATCCAAAAATGGACATCTGAGATGAATACACACTTCTCAGATGAAGAAATACAAACAGCAAACAAATATGTGAAAAAATGTTCAACATCACTGGTCATTCAACAGATGCAAATTAAAACAACACTGAGATTCTACCTCACCCCGGAAAGAATACCTACTATCACGAAATCAAGCAATAACAAATGCTGGAGGGGCTGTGAGGAAAAAGGAACCCTTCTCCACTGTTGGTGGGAATGCGGACTGCTGCAACCACTATGGAAATCAGTGCAGAGATTCCTCAAAAAACTAAGACTAGAGGTCCTATTCAACCCAGCTATTCTTCTGGGTATCTTCCCAGAAGAATTAAAAACATCATACCACAGTAATATATGTACACCCATGTTTATAGCAGCACAGTTTGTAATAGCCAGATCTTACACAACAACCTAAATGCCCATCAACTGAGGCATGGATAAAAAAGATACGTTATTTTTATACAATGCAGTACTACTCAGCCATAAAGAACGATAAACTGGAGACTTTTATAGGTAAATAGATGCCTCTTCAGAACATACTCATTAGTGAAATAAATAAGACACACGTGTAAACATCATATAGTTTCATTAGTGTGGCAAGCTGAAAGAAAAACATGTATATGTATATGCGTATGTATATGCGTATGTATATGTATATAAAAAATAGTTAAAATAGCTGTACTACTGATTTTTCTGAGTTCGCTAAAGAGAAAGATTTGTACTGGTATTGTTTAGACAATTGAAAGCAGATGTCTTGTGCTCTGGATGAATAATTTGGGGATGACAATGTGTAATGTATGTACCATTGTTGCTCCCGACTGACATATTTTGAAATTTTTTTTCTCTTTGAAATAAAATGGATTTGAAAAAAAAATGCAAGTTATATAAGGGCAGGAGTTTGCCTAGTTCATCACTATCTAATTAGAATTTATTTTTTTAGAATCTACAAATTCTAAATTCTTGCTCAATGAATACATTTATTTTCCATGAGTTTAAATGAACATGATGCCATTAACACAAATGTCCCTCATCCACGGCTATCCCGCAAATCAGATTTTGAATGTACACAAAAGAGAAGTATTAATTTTATGGGTAAGGGGCAAAAATAGGTTGAGGGTTAGACACTATCTCTCCTCATACATTTTTCAAACATTTCCCATTATCTGTTCAACTGTATATCAAACCTACTTACAATAAAGGCCCTTCCCTGTATTCTGAATTACTATGTTGCAACTATTTCAAGGAGTCCTATCTACATGGGATGCCACAATGCATGCAGTCCTGCTTATAATGGAGCCCCTCAGTCTTCAAAATCTGGCTTCAATGCTTTCTGCATAGAATTTTCATTGATCATCTCACAAGAAATTATTTCTTCAGTCTGTGAAGGACCAGGACAGTTGATAAAACACCTGAAAATTACAACTTTTAAGTAAACCATCAGTACTACTTAATCTTCTTTAGTATATAGCAAATTCCCAAAAAGGATGAATATTTTTATATATCATATGTTTCATGGTGCCTTGTAATAGGTGTCTAATAAAATTATTTTAATGTATAAATTCCTCAGACACTCTGAATCACTGCTTTATAGTTCAGTTTTCTTTTCTCCCAAAGGATAAAAGTTTCCACTGAGAAAAATTTTGTTTCATATTTCAGTTTAAAGTCTGAGCTCTCCTTTCGTATTTCAGTTTAAAGTCTGAGCTCTCCGTTGTAAGTTCAAGGCTGGCTTGGGCTACAACATGAGCATGAGGCCAGCCTGAGTTACATAGTGCAACTCTGCCTCAAAAACCTAGGGCCAGAGTTTGGCTCAGTTACCTAAGCGTCTGTCTGGCAGGCGCGAGGTTGTGAGTTTGATCCCTGGTGTCACAATAAATAAATAAATAAATAAATAAAATAAAGTCTGAGCTCCCAGACTTTATTTGGCTGCACACCACTTTCCTCCTGTTTCTCTCCCTAGATCTCATTAGAAGAGAGACAGGTTTAGCTATCACAGAAGAGACTTCAGCATGCTAGTGAACCACCAAGGAAACAGCCAGGTATGTGACAATGTGAGACACAGAGAGCTCATCAGGGAAAAGATGACCCAGCTGGAACAATCTCAAAGAATGTGAACTATCAATGGTATCTAAGCAGGACACTGATATGGTCAGAACTATGTTTTGGTCTAGAGTTCAGATCAGCACTGAGATAAAAATAGTAAAATCATTGGAGTTTAGGCTGTCCCAGAAAATAAAGTACAAAGATAGAAAAAGGCTGAAGGTTAAATCCTGAGAAATAATTATATTGAGGGAAAGGGAGGGAGGTCAATGAAAAACACAAGAGACTTGAGAGACAATAGACTGAGGAAAAAATAATATCACAAAAATCAAGAGACGCCCCATACAGTGGCTCACACCTGTAACTCCAGCACTCAGAAGACTAAGGCAGGAGGGTCATCAGAGGTCAGCCTGGGGTACATATCCAGTTAAGGTCAGCCCAAACTATACAGTCAAAAAAAAAAAAAAAAAAAGATAAATCAGAGGAAGTGCGCAATAATCCCAGAAATAAGGATGAATGTTATCGAAGAAGAATCTCATGTGGCAATCAAAAGATTGCTAGCACTCCGAAGACTTGACAGTTTCAACATAGTGGGGTAGGGTAAACTAAGGAAAAACGTTAAGAATTCCAAGGCAGCAAGTGGGAACTACTTTTCCAAGAACTGTGACAGTAGCCAAAAAGGTGGCTCACACCTGTAATCCCAGCACTTGGGAGGTTGAGGCAGGAGGATCATGGTGAGTTCGAGGCCAGCCTGAGCTACAAAGTGAGTTGAAAGCCAGCCTGAAACGTCTCAAAAAGACAAAAAAAAAAAAAAAAAAAAAAAAAAAAAAAAAAAAAAAAAAAAAAAAAAAAAAAAAAAAAAAAAAAAAAAAAAAAAAAAAAAAAAAAAAAAAAAAAAA
>RJWM01003276.1:6755-83419 GCA_004363535.1 Dasyprocta punctata | reverse complement strand
GAAAATGAGGACTGTGGAACAGGTAGAAAAAGTCAACTTAGGAGGTGCTTTGGAAAAGGGGGTAACATAGAGAAAACTAGAAAAAGTTATGACATTGACCAAGAGAATTAGAAGCACTCCAAACAGCTGGGTAATATACTACAAATTAAGGAGGAAGGCTCACCAAAATGATTTCTGAATAATTGTTGTCTAACGTAGGATACTAAAGTGGAAATGAAGAAAATGAGCACTAAGAGAGTAGATTATAACTGTAAAAGGAAAGGAACAAGTAGATTTATTTGCTAGAAGTAATCTAAAATATAACATGAAACTGTAATATCAGAATACTACTAATGTTCTAGACATACTCTATAAGAGAAAACAAAGATAAAGTACCAATATGTGAGATTTTTGGAGATATAAACCCCTAAACAGCAAAAACCTGTGTATGTCAAAATATACTTCACAAATCTGTGTATACCCAAAAGATTTCCAAGCTCCAGCAATAATCTACTTGCTTTAAACACAATACAATTACTACAATCAAATTCCAATATTTTAAAATTTTTTAAAATCTACATGGGACGGGGGCGGGAGTTTAGCTCAGCAACATGAGCACCCGCCTGGCAAGCGTGACGCATGAGTTTGATCCCTGGTACCAAAAATAAAAAGAAAAATAAAAAATAAAAAATAAATCTACATTGGTTTCTGACATACAAATTTCACATCAAGAAAGTTTTGTTTTGTTTACTGAAAGGGTCACACTATGTAATTCAAGCTGGACTTAAACTCATTTATGTAGCCCAAACTAGCCTTGGATTTAGAGCAATCCTTCTGCCTCAGCCTCTATTACTGGGATTATGGGTGTATCCCAGCCCACCTGGCTTCACATCAAAAAAATTTTGAAACTTATCTTTCAAAGAATATTAACTATGTCTCTAAACACCCTGTCATCAACAAATTTCAAATTACTGGTAAACAAAGAAGGTACGTATACTTTCAGCAGGACACGAAAAGCCTTCCTTTAGGATTGATTATGGTTTATTATTCGTCATTTTTCAGGTATAATTAATTACTGAACTGGTAATGTATTAAATTCCAACAGTATTCTCATCTAGACCACATTCTCCATTTTGAACATTGGAAATAATTTTGTCAAACATGCTCTAGTAAAAGCTAATTGCACAATATCAAAGGCATTTAACAAAGCTACTCCCCAGCTAGCTCTGTCTCTATTCAAGACACCAACAGCCCTGAATTTAAATAATCCTACAAATTATGTTATAGATCTACCCCTACCAGGTCTTCACTACGTTTTGTCCAGAAGACAAAACTTCAGTCTTCCTACTTTATGATTAGTACCTTTTCTTTTGGTTGTTTTGTTTGGTTCTGTTTTGTTTGGTCTTGCTATGCAGTTCAGGCTGGCCTCAAACTCACAGCGATCCTCCTGTCTCAGCCTTCTGAGTGCTGGGATTACAAGTGTGTACCACCACACCTGGCTCCCAGTAATATTTTTGGCATAGCCAGCCAGGTAAAAACAAACAAAAAGCAAACAAACAAACAAAAAACAACCTCAGATACCAAAGGTAAGGCTCAAACTAGGCAAAATGTCTGTTTTTCTCTCCAAGGTTTCTCTTTTCCTTCCACACTCTAGTCCCTAGGCTGGGAACGCAGGGAACTGTTCTCAAGGTGCACAGGGAGGTGTCTGCTGCTTTTGTAACCACTGGGAGTGGGGGAAAGGAATGTAGGCTTTTGTTTTTCTTTCTAGCCACTAGTGTTTGCTATGAAGGTACGTCTTGTTGTCCAGCGGTTTATTGTATACTTTGCTAAATTATCATACCCTAGTTTGTAAATGGCTTTTTCTTGGTTTATGCTGCATTCATTCATTTATTTATTTATTTATTTATTTATAATTAACCTGGTCTCTGCTTACCCCAGTTTTATAAATGGCTTTTTTCCCTTGGTTTGTGTCTTGGTGTAATGATAGTATTAAGGGTGTCCCATTCTTGGTGCTTCTTTCTTGGTTTATGTGATGCTGGGATTAACAGTGGTATGCTAGGACTATGAGAGCCCCAGCCTGGGTGTGGGTGGCCCCAATAAACAAATTTAGAGCCTGCACAAAATCATGTGACTAGATGTGGGCTTATGTCAACTATCTCCATCTTTTTCTTTTTTACTAACTGACCTTACAAGCTAAGCCTCTAATTTTGAAGAACAAGATCGAGGAACCTCTTTTTGAATTCTTTTAACTGGCATATTGGCTCTTGTCCATTTTAAAATGCCCAAGGCACTGGGTGTGGTGATACATGCCTATAATCCCAGCACTCAGGAGGCTGAGGCAGAACTGCAGCAAATTTGGTACACAATGAATTCAAGGCCAGCCTGAACTATACACCCGGCCCTGTCTCAAAAACAAAATGCCAAAGGCTTTTGGCCAGAAGCAAGCACCAGCAACACTGCATTCTCTGGTCCAAGAGCCTGCCTGAGGCTTTTGTCCTTGCCAGTTTAAATCCACATAAGTTAAAGACCTATGCCCAGTGCTTGAAGAGATCATTTAAAACTTAAAAACCTAATTAAAGTAACTGAGAAAATGTAAGAAATGTTTTCCCACATGGTTTCTAGTTAAGTAGAGTCATCCTGGTTAAGCAGAGTCATCAAGGGACTCAGAATAAATGCAAGTTGAACCATCAAGGGTTAGGACCTCACGAGGGAGGCTTTGTAAAACTCATGGGTCTTCTCCTCATGTGAGAAATATCTCCTTGAAAAATGCAGGCTTCAGGCCAGGAATATAGCTCAGCACACACAATGCCTGCCTAGCAAGCACAAGGTTCTGAGTTCAATTCCCGGTACCGAAAAGGGAGTGCAGGCTTCCCTCTATAGGTACCAAGACAAGCAGATGGAAAATCTATTGGCTATCACAACCACATAGGATTTCACTGACGTTGCCACTAGACCATATTCTCAATGAGTAGGAAAGGTTTGATCCTGACAAACCAAAACAGGAGCACCTTATCTACTACTGCAAAATGATTTGGCCCAATATGAACTAGAAGGAAGTAAAAGATGGATAAAGGATGACACTTTAAATTATGAGACTATTCTCCAGTTATAGCATTTCTGCTTAAAACATAAAAAGTGGGATGAAATTCTTTGTGTTTAGACTTTTGTGACTCTATCACAGGAAAGTGTCAAAAACTAAAACAGCCATGTCCTGGAATCCCCACTTATCTCTCAGGGAGATGAACGTCTCTGAGCTATACAGATGCACAAGAGGCTCATAACTATGCAAATGAACAATGTGTTTTAAAAAGGGACAAAAACCTTGGTTATTTCCCCTTCAACAGGACCAAACTGGGACTGTAATGTTCAGTATGGACTAGAAATGATGTCTGATAGGCTAGATGCACTTACCAGGGAGATAAAGAGAAGTGTTGAATCTTTCATAAATGTACATATATAGACCTATCTTCCAGGGAGACAGAGACACTAATGGGGCATTTTATCTGTCAGTCAGCCCCAGATACCAGGTATAATCTACAAAAATTTCAGATGGGCCCACAGACACCTATGGCCCAACTGCTGGACAGTCTTTTCTATGTTTAACAATTAGTACCAGATGAGAAACAAAGGACAGAGGTTATGATTATAGCTATTACAACTGGTAATACTTTAAATCCACTCAGGTCACCTAAGGAAAAACCCAGAGACAGCCAGGGAAAGAGTTCCTGTTTCAAGCGCAAGAACACTGAATACTGAGCACAAGATTGCATGGAGCCTCTGCCTGAGCCCTATTCCACATGTGAGGTAGCTGATGTGCAAGACTCATGGCATTGGAGGTTTGACTGACCCCACTACCAGAGATGGGCTGGGCCAACCAAAACCCTCATTTCCTACTCTGATGATTGAAGACGCCTGGGGAACCTGTAATGTCCCTGAAATGCCACCAATATGCCATTTCCTCTAAGGAATCTGGGTAAACTTAGACAACATGGGTGAGTCAATTCACCTGCCTAATGATACATGGGCAGCTCATTCTGTTTTGTCCTCTGTCTCTGGAAAACTCTCCTCTAGGTCTATAGATATAGCTGGGGCTGAGGGGAACCCTAGGTAGAGATTCTTCACTCCTCTGATGTGTCACTTGTAAGGCCAAACGTTTAACCATGAGTTTCTAATTGTCCCACAGCGTCCTGTTCCCTCACTAGGAAAACATTTATTAGAAAAATTGGGGGCAGTTCTCAAATTCCAGCTAAAACAAAATGGGTTTTACACTCTGGGACTACACCTAGGTCTTCTGAACCAAAGTAGCCAACAGGTGGATCCTGCTGCATGGTATAATAGAATACCTGGTAGGGCAAACACTGCTATGCCACTAGTTGTAAAACTAAAAGACCCCAGCCAATTTCCTAACCAAAAGCAGTATCCAATCAAAAACGAGAAAAAAAAAAAAAAAAAAAAAAACGAGGCGCATTAAAGGCCTCCAGCCTCTCATAGACAAGTTACTATCTAAAGACCAAGATTACCCAAAAGCAAAAAGCTACTCCTGTGAGCCTCTGTTCTATGTACTGTGAAAGCAAGCACTCCTGTGAGCCTCGGAAGAGTTGAGATTTCTCTTCAAAAAGTAAGACTCCCGTGCCACTACAGGAAGCATAGAAATCTGACCTGCTCCTCATATTTGGGTCAATGGTGAAGGTCAATGGTCTTTTCTCACTTCCTGGCAGGTTTTTTTTTCTTCAACCTAGCAGTGACCCACAGCACCCTATGGTAGTTGGTAAACACAAAATCTCTCCAGAAGGTAGGGTCTGAAGCCCTTTCTAAATTGAAGAAGCTGTAAAACAGAGACCTCCACTCCCTCAGCACCCCACAAAGAATTATGAGAATTTGTGTCTCTCAGGAGGAAATGAGACAGAAGATTAGGGTGTGACTGGGGAAGTAGACCTGACTTAATTACAAAAATCCTGGAACATGTGCACATGTGCACAGAACAGTTCCCAAATCCCTGCAAGTGCACTTCTCATGAGAACTCCAGCAAGTTTTCAATAGGATGACCTGGATCTGACACCAGCATGAGGTGTGGGATCCCAGCACTTCCTCTCAGGATCTGTACTTAGAAGTTCTCATGGGTTTCCTCGAGATTTGGATAGCATAAAAGCAGAGGCAAGCCATAGGGAGCTTGCTATGGTAGCTTTTCTTCATGATAGCCTGCCCTGCTTTCTCTAGGGTATTTTTTGTTTCTGTTTTTGTTTTTGTTTTTGTTTTTGTGGCACTGGGGATCAAACTCACAATCTCATGCCTGCCAGGCAGGCGCTTAAGGCACTGAGCCAAACTCCCAGCCCTATTTTTTTTTTGAGGCAGGGTCGCACTATGTAGTTCAGGTCGGCCTCCTGATGTCGTATCCCAAGCCAGCCTCGAACTCACAACGTTCCTATCTCAGCCGCCTGAGTGCTGGGATTAAAGGTGTGCAGCACCACGCTCAGCTCTAGGATGCTGTTTTATCTTGCTATTTCCTCTTTTTTGGGGCCCAATCTATCTCTGCAGAGCCAGTTTCTCCCCTACTCTTCACTTTTACTTTCTTGAATAAACTTGACTACTATTTTTTGCTTGTTTTGTTCAATTCTCTGTTCAGGACAAGAAGAACCTGGAATCCAACCCCAGAGAAAGGTGGGCAACCCAGAACCCAGTGACATTTCATTGACAAGTCAATTTTAGAAGCAAGCTACTGGGTGACACCTGTGAGTTCAAGGCCAGCCTGAACATAGCAGAGGCCCAGGAGTTTGGCTCAGTGGCTTAAGCGCCTGCTTGGCAGGCCCGAGGTTGTGAGTTCGATCCCTGATACCAAAAAAAAAAAAAAAAAAAAGGCACCAAGGCTGAACTACAGACTGTCTCAAAAAACCAATTCATTAATTGGCATTCTAAAAGTAAAATTATACTGTATAATATTCATTTCAAAATTCTGCTTTCTCCCACAGTGAACATTAAATAATTTTATTTAAAATTTTCCAATGTACTTCTGGCATTTTTCTTCAAGTTTACAATAGCGTGACTAAGTTACTGTTTTTTTCATTGTTTTATCACCTTACTTTATGAAAGTTATAGTATCTTTTTAACCCTTCTGGTTGTTTTTATAAGACCTTTTCCCATACATTTAGGCAGTTTTTTTTCATTCTATAGATTTACATTGTAGATGTAGATCATAATCTCTATAAGGTAACTACCAGGACACTGGATGGTAACTTTAGGCTTGTATCTCCTCCAAAAAAATCCTTTGTGAGACTCTGTATGGAGAATAATGACTTGTTCATTTTAGACAGAATTCTGGAGAAGACCTTGCCTTTTACTCAAGTAAACAAGTGAAAAGTTCGCAAAGAATCAGGAAACCAATTATTACGATAGTTATTTCGGTTTGAGACAAAACAGTGTTACTATGTACTAATTCCAAACTGGCCCTGAACACATAATGTAATCCTCTGAACTCAGAGGTCCTTCTGAATCAGCCTCCCAAGTGCTGAGATTACAGACTGGAGCTATCATGCTTGGCTCCTCAATTTTGTGTGTGGAACTGGGGTCTGCATTTGTGAGGCTGAGACAGGAAAAGGGAGGCCAGGCTAGGCTACATACGATAGTGGAGCTAGACCAGCCTGAACTATGGTACATAGAGAGACCCTGTCTCAAAAAGTAAAACAAACAAATTTACATATAGGGTTGGGAATGTAGCTCTCAGAGTGAATACCCTCAGTCTAATGGGGGAGGGGACACATGACATGGGATGGAACACATGGGACTGGGACAGTAAGCAGTCTTAATTTTTTATTGCATACTAATTAAGTGCCAGAAGTGTTTAAAACGTTTTGCATAAATTCGTTTATCACAATGGTTCCTCAAAATAGGAGATATTTCATTTTACTGATAAGGAAACCAGCACATAAAAGTTAAGGTTAAGAAACGTGCTTAAAAACAAACAGCTAAGCCAGGGATTTAGCTCAGTGGCCTAAGTGCCTGCCTGGCAGGAGTAAGGTTGTGAGTTCAAGCCCTGGTACCAAAAAAAAAAAAAAAAAAAAAAAAACCCAGCTTGTCTGTGTGTGTGTGTGTGTGTGTGTGTGTCTGTCTGTTTCTCTCTGTGTGCGTGCATGCGTGCTACACACACACAAAACAAACAAAAACAAAACAGAAAATATATTGGCTGGGCACGGTGGCACAAGCCTTTAATCCCAGCACCCGGGGAGGCTGAGGCAGAAGGATCGTTGTGAGTTTGAGACCAGCCTGGGCTACAAAGTGAGTTCAAGGCCGGCCTGAACTGCATAGTGAAACCCTATCTCAAAAAATAGGGCCAGGGATTTAGCTCAGTGTTGTAAGTGCCTGCCTGGCAGGCACAAGGTTGTAAGTTTGATCCTCCATACCAAAAAAAAAAAAAAAAAAAAAAAAAAAAAAAAAAAAAAAAAAAAAAAAAAAAAAAAAACCCACAGCTAAAAAGCCAGGCGTGGTGGGGCACGCCTGTAATCTCAGCCCTTGGGAGGCTGAAGCCGGAGGAGTGTTGCAAATTGGAGACCAGCCTGGGATACAAATTGAGCTCAAGGTCAGCTTGAACTGCACAGTGAGACTCTGTCTCAAAAAGATTTAAAAAAAATAATAATTTTTAAAAATTTAAATAAAAGTCAGACAGCTAATAAGTAGGTTGTGAAAATTCAGAGAATCAATTTTTTTTTTTTTTTTGAGATAAGAGCTCACTGTAAAGTGCAGACTGGCCTCAAACTCAAGGTGATCCTCCTGCCTCAGCCTCGAGGTTGCTGGGATTACAGAGGCAGCACTCCGCCCAGCGTTCATAGACCCTTGTAAAAGATGATACATTTCTCTTAGTAAAATTTGGCCTTCGACTTGTAACACACACTATTAGGCAGCTAACATAAATGGAAGACATAAGATTCCAGTATATTTTCATATATTTTCTGTTATTTATCCATACTGCCTAAATACATAATGATGGGTCTGAGGAAGAGGTAATTCATCCTTTGTACTTATAATCCCAAAGGTAATCATTACCCTCATTTCAGTCAATACTTGTAAAGTAAAAAGAAATTCCTACTATATCCACAAAGACGAACTCTGCATCTTCCTCATTCTCCCAACTTTGTAAATCATGACGGAAAATCTGCCCCTCTGGGCCTAGAGCTCCTTGCTGTATGAAAACTAACTTTAAACGTCTTCTTTGGTAAGAACTTTTTCCTACATCCTAAAACGCTGGTCGGACTTCATCACTCATCATCTGGCAGTGTCCCACGGGGCGGAGGTGTGGGTGTGGAGCAGTTTCTTAAGGAAAAAAGGGGGGAAATACGAAGCGAGGGATGAGCGAAGAGGAGGGAAGGTGTAGCATGCAGAAGAGGGAAAGAAGGGGGTGGATGGAAGTGGAGGTACCGATGTCTGCCTCGCATTTCTTGCAGATAGAACGAGAAGAGAAACTGAGGAGCTGGGATTCCAGTCACTAAAACCTGTTAGGCATCATTTTCTCGAATTTCTCCCCTATCGTCTTAGACTTCTCCCTTCAGGAAAAATAGACCCTAAGAGTAATAATGGCCTCATAGTCAGGGCCGGAGCCTGTCCCTTGAAGGCGTCGCTCCCGCCCGCCGAGCAGGGCTTTTCTCGCGCAGACAGCGCGCGGGAGGGACGACCGGAGCCCCTAGACCCCCAGGCCGGCGACCCGCGCCCCGGCCCCCGGCGGGATCCGCCGCGGCTTCCCCGCCCGCGGACAGCCCGGCACACTCGCACCTCCCGCCGCGGAACCCGAGCCGAGGCCTTCCCGAAACGCTGAGCCCGGCGGTCACGGAAGAAAACCCAGGCTGGCGTGAGGGTCTTACCTTTAACAGATTAGACGTCGCCATGTTCCTTCAACTTCGACTCTCGCGAGACGGGGCGAGACTTCGCGGTGCTCCGGGTCAGGCCACAGGCGGAGGCCGAGTCCCCTCCGCGGCCCACGGGCCCAGCGGTCCCACGCCGGGTGTCGAGGGCGCCGGCCGGCGTGCGGCAGCGCGGACCTCGTCGCAGGCACCGGAGCTTCCTCACACGTTCCCCCTACATGGTCCCCGGCGCTTCCCTGTACCAAAGAGCTCATACAAACGCGCGTGGAGACGGGAGGGACGAATGGGGAGACGGTAACGGGAGCCGACCTGACTTGGAGGAGTTAGCATCTATTCCACTAGCCTCCCCCGCTCCTTTGGGATAGCCTTTGTGATTGCACCCACTGCGGCCACCGGCAACGAATTTAGCTCGGCTTAGGCCGGGCAGCTCAGGTTCCCGGCTGCGTCACGTAACGCGGGGCGGGGGGCGGAGGCGCGCTCGGGAGCGAGCGAGGGACCTGGAAGCCGGCTGTCCTGAAGGCCGTTGTGTGCGCGCCCTCTGCTGGCGGAACCTTGCGTGTCCCCGCGGTCCGCGCCTCCAATCCTAGATGGTACATTTATCCCTGGCTCAAAACAGCTCTTCAATAAGAATTGGCACAGCGAAGGCACCCAGTAAAAACCACTGAGTGAATGAATGCACAGATATATTAATTATTAATATTTCTAGGCTCGAGATCCTGGTAATCTATAAAACAGTATTCAGGGAATAAATACTAATCTTGGATTTCCCAAAGGCAGATTACCCTAGAATATGCTAAATCAGCATCTCTGAAGACAAGTCGTCCCAGCCGCGGTAATGATAAATTATCAGCATACATGCAACAGCAAAGATCACATTAATTGTGCAAAAGTGCACCAAAGCAAACTTACCTTTCGATAAAAAGCTGTATCATTGAAAGCTCTGTTGCTGTGTTTTTTAAGTCAAAATATGTTGTGTATGAATTTTTTTTTCTGAACTAAAGCCTCAGTCTTCAGGCTTAATTGCCATATTAGCACTTCGCAATAAATCACTGGGTTTTGGGCTGCAGTTTGGGGACTCCATCTCAGAAAGGTTCACCCTTACTGCCCTAAACCATAGCCCCCAAGTTTTGTCTGTTCATACTGCAAGCCGTTAACCAGAGGAAGAGAATATAATTTACATGTAGAGGTAACAGGATACCTGGTATTCTATTATGCATATTTATAAGCAGAATTCATTCATTCCTTCATAATGTGTAGAAATAAATGAGAACCCTGGAGTAAAGCAAAGGGATAAGTCTTCTTATAGAAAACAAGTAATTAATACTTCTTTGAGCAACTGCATGTTATAGGCATTGGCTTATGGGATTGAATAAAACAGAGTGGAAGACCTCTTACTCTCTTGGAGCTTATGAAGGGAACTGAATATTAAGCATAATTAAATAGTCAAATACAGTTGGCTGTGTATCTCTGTGGATTCCACATCTGTGGATTCAACGAACCACAGGTACAAAATAGTTGGGAAAAAGAGAAAAAAGAAAACATTTGGAAAAAATTGGGTGTATACTGACTTTTTCTTGTCATTCCCTAACAAAAAAGTATAATAACTACATACATAGCATTTACATTATACATTATCTGGCTTTATTATAGTCTAGAGAAGATTTAAAGTGTGTCAAACTGTGTGCAGATTATATGCATAATACACCATCTTATATGAGGGGCATGAGCAGCCAAGGATTTGGGGATTCTCAGGGATCCTGGAACCAATTTCCCATAAATGTGAGAAACGATTGTATTGCTTAATTGCAGTTGGATAAATAATACAAAGGAAAAATACAATTTGTGCTTGAGAAGTTTTGGTAAACAGAAGGGTTAATCTAATCTCCATTCATCCAAGCTACCCATTCCTTATGAAAGGAACCTTATGACTGAACCTTAATGATTACTTTTGAAAACTCCATTTCCACATTCCACTGTGTAACCAAAATATTTCATTCTCCTAACTTTTCTGATAACACTACTTACAACTCTTCAACTTCTGTGAGTTCTCTATTTCCACTGATACCACAACTTCCTTGTTATCTGTTACCCTGTTTACTTTCTTTCTCATCAAATTTAGATCTGATGGCCTATCATTATAAAAATGTTTAAGTGTTTAAAATGTTTAATCTCAGGTGTGGTGATGCACATCTATAATCCCAGCACTTGGGAGAATGAGACAGGAGAATCACTGCAAATTCGAGGCCATCCTAGGCTACATAGTGAATTTAAAGCCAGCCTGAGCTGGGCGTGGTGGCACACACCTTTAATCCCAGTACTCAGGAGGCTGAGGTAGGTGGAGCATTGTGAGTTCAAGGCCCGCTTGGGCTACAATGTGAGTGCAAGGCCAGCCTGAGCTACATAGTGTGACCCTGCCTCAGAAACACTAGGGCTGGGAGTTTGGCTCAGTGGCTTAAGTGCCTGTCTGGCAGGTGTGAGGCTGTAAATTCAATCCCTGGTGCAGAAGAAAGAAAGAAAGAAAGAAAGAAAGAAAGAAAGAAAGAAAGAAAGAAAGAAAGAAAGAAAGAAAGAAAACCTGAAGTACATAGCAAGACTGTGTCTCAACAAACAAAATAAACCAAAAATTTTAAATAATGCTTAAATTAAATGTTTAAAGTAGAGAACACAAGCATATAGTATAAAATCCGGAGGACGCTAAGAGGAATACAATCCAAAGTAAATCTCCTTCCACTGTCTGGGGAGCTGTGCTGTTCTATACAGTATTCTAGTAGGACTTGGGTTATTTAAGGATACTCTGTCAAAACTCAGCCAGTGTCACCGAGCATGATGGTGCATGCCTATAATCCCAGCACTGAGGAGGATGAAGCAGGAGGATCTCTGTGAGTTCAAGGCCAGCCTGGGGTACACAGTGAGTATAAGACCAGCCTGAACTGCATAGTGAAACCCTGTCTCAAAAAGAAA
This sequence comes from Dasyprocta punctata, assembly GCA_004363535.1. Classification (NCBI taxonomy): domain Eukaryota; kingdom Metazoa; phylum Chordata; class Mammalia; order Rodentia; family Dasyproctidae; genus Dasyprocta; species Dasyprocta punctata. Next base: position 71,633 of record RJWM01003276.1, on the reverse strand, counting down.
AAAACAAAACAAAACAAAAAAAACCTTAGCCAGTGTCCTCTTAAGATGTATATATTTCATTCAAAGGGAAAATAGTAAACGGAAATTGAAATTTAGTTAATGATATCCATGATGAGGAATTCTGGGGATATTGAAGTTATAGTTACAATTTACTTTGAAACGTATCAAAAAAAATAAGACAGATGTTGGACAGAAAGGTTGATAAAGTATTATAAAATGTTAATAGAATTTAGGTGGCAGATACCAGGATTCTCTGTGTAAAATTATTTTAGTTTGTCTGTATATTTGGCATTTTTTTCAAGATTTGATATTAAGGGAATTAAAAAAAAGAAATAAACTTTTATTTCCCCACAGTCCTCCTGGCACCCCAGGACTCATTCCTCTTCTCAGATCAACCAGCTACGAGTTTCTTGTGAAACCCTAGGCCATTCTGAGCATATATGAGCACTGCTGAGTGCTTAGATGTTATAACAATCTAGAGATGATAAAGTATACCATAAATGAGCTGGGTGTGGTGGCACACGCCTTTAATCCCAGCACTCTGGAGGCTGAGGTAGGAGGAGCGTTGTGAGTTTGAGGCCAGTTTGGGCTACAACTCGAGTGCAAGGCTGGCCTGAGCTACATAATGCAATCCTGCCTCAAAAAACTAGGGCTGGGAGTTTGGCTCAATGGCTTAAGTGCCTGTCTGGCAGGTGCGAGGTTGTGAGTTTGATCCCTGGTGCCACACAGAACAAAACAAAACAAAAAAAACCATAAATGATGGGGTATACTTATTCTCTTTAATACTCTCAATATTGGTGTAAGCAAAGACTTTATGCACAAGCCGGGCGTGGTGGCGCATGCCTTTAATCCTAGTACTCGGGAGGCTGAGGTAGGAGCAGCGTTGTGAGTTCGAGGCCGGCTTGAGCTACAATGTGAACGAAAGGCCGGCCTGAGGTACACAGTGCGACCCTGCCTCAAAAAACCAGGGCTGGGAGTTTGGCTCAGTGACTTAAGCCCCTGTCTGACAGACACGAGGTTGTGAGTTCAATCCCTGGTGTCACAAAAAAAAAAAAAAAAAAGACTTTATGCACAAAAAACCAGATTGCACAGAAACTATCACAAAGAGTCAATAACTGGGATCTCACCCTACTGAAAAGCTTTTGCACAGCAACAGAAACCACCAACAGAATAAAGAGACAACCCATAACATGAGAGAAAATATTTGCTAGCTATTCCTCAGACAAAGGATTATGATCGGAGAACATAAAAAGAACTCAAAAAAATCAGTCCTTCTGTTATAGGCAACTGAGTTAATTAGAAATATTATAGGCAGTCAGACAGGGTTAGGCCCTCAAAGGAGCAGGCACAGAGGACCAGATATCGTGTGACCTTGGAAGAGATACACACCTCTTGCTGTGGGCCAGATCTCAAGACAGAAGGCAAAACAAATGCAACCACACCCTAAGTATAAGCATTAGGGATTAGGGATGGATCATCTTGAGAAGCCAGGAATTACCATCCCAATCCCCTAATCCGTTAAAAACGCTCGCTTACTACGTGACTCGCTTCCCCATTTGTCCTTGATTTGGTCAATCTTACTTAAACAATCAATCTTATTGGTGGACCACAGTTCTGTCCCACCTCAATCCCATCTGCCTTGTGAGTTCCCAGTTTTCTCCATCATGGTTTTGCTCTATAAAAATCACTAAAAAAGACAGAGTCTTGGGCGACCCACTCAGGCTCCCCTTCTGTCCCTCAGACAGAAGCTTTCTTTCTCTCAATAAATATCTTCTTCTCTCACCCTCTGTTGTTCCTAAAATTCATTCTTCAATTTTTAGAGAACACAAACTCATGCTGGACCTATAGTAGGTTGGGAGTTTCATTCCCCCATACCATTTGGAGGTCTTCCACCGAGATCGTTTTCCTATATCATTTGGAGGTCTCCCACTGAGATTGTTTTCCTATATCACTTCCACTGGTCATTCAACAGATGCAAATTAAAACAACACTGAGATTCTACCTCACCCTGGAAAGAACAGCTACTATTATTATTATTATTATTATTATTATTTGTGTGTGTGTGTGTGTGTCACTGGGAATTGAACTCACAACCTCGTGCCTGGCAGACAGGTGCTTAAGTCACTGAGCCAAACTCCCAGCCCTGGTTTTTTGAGGCAGGGTCGCACTGTGTAGCTCAGGCCGGCCTTGTGCTCCAGTTGTAGCCCAAGCTGGCCTCGAACTCACAACGCTCCTCCTACCTCAGCCTCCTGAGTGCTGGGATTAAAGGCGTGCGCCACCACACCCAGCAACAGCTACTATTAATAAATCAAGCAATAGGGGCTGTGAGGAAAAAGGAACCCTTCTCCATTGTTGGTGAGAATGCAGACTGCTGCAACCACTGTGGAAATCAGTGCAGAGATTCCTCAAAAAACTAAGACTAGAGGTCCTATTCAACCCAGCTATTCTTCTGGGTATTAAAAACATCATACCACAGTGACATGTGTACACCCATGTTTATAGTAGCACAATTTGTAATAGCCAGATTTTGGAAACAACCTAAATGCCTATCAACTGAGGGATGGATAAAAAGATGGGTTATTTTTATACAGTGGAGTACTACTCAGCCATAAAGAATGATAAACTGGAGACATTTATAGGTAAATAGATGCAATTTGAGAACATACTCATTAGTGAATTAAATAAGACACATGTGCAACATTGCATTATTTCATTAGTACGAGAAGCTGAAAAAAATATGTATATGTATATGCATATGTATATAAAAAAGTAGTTAAGATAGTTATATTACAGACAGCTGAGTTAGTTAGAAATATTGTTGGCCGTCAGACAGGGCTGGACCCTTATTGGAGCCAGGGCAGAAGACCAAGATACCTTGCAACCTTGGAGGAGAGAGACACCTCCTGCTGTGGACCAGACCTCAAGACAAAAGGCAAAACAAATGCAACCACACCCTAAGTATATACATCAGGGATTAATATTCTAAATAGGTATGGACCACCTTGAGAAAGCTAGGAGTCACCAACCACCCCAACTTCCTACAGAGTCACTGCTCTTTAAGCATGCCCACTTGCTACATGATTTGCTTCCCCATTTGTCCCTGATTTAATCAATTTTATCTGAACAATTAATCTTACTGGTTGACCATAGTTCTATCCCACATCACGCCTGTCTGCCTTGCGAGTTCCCATGCTTTCCTCATTTTGGACCCATCTCATCTTGTGGTTTTGCTCTATAAAAGTTCCTAGAAAAGACAGTCTTTGGCAACCCACTCAGGACTCCTTCTGTCTCTCTCCCAGACAGAAGCTTTCTTTCTCTTAATAAAAATATTCTGCTCTTAACCTGCATTGTGCTTAAAATTCATTTTTCAATTTTTAAATGACAAGAATTTGTACTGGGCATCTAGTAGGTTGGGAGTTTCTTTCCCCTATATCAGAAAGAGGAAAAACAATACATATATTATATATATATATATATATATATATATATCTTAAAATACTACAAAGCAATGTCCTTACGCACCAGAATTATCATGTAGCCCAGGCTGGCCTTGAAGTTCCAGTGTTCCTCCTGCCTGAACCTCCCAAGTGGAAGGATTATAGGCATGTGCCACCACACAGGGCTAGAATGATCAATTCTTGAAAAACCAGTGATTATATACATGATTTTTGCAACAGACATGTTTTAACCATCTGGTGGGTTGACCAACTTGCCACCTATGAACTTTCTTGGGTTCTAATTGTTTCACATCTTACCAGCTGGTATTGTTGATAGGCAGAATTGGTAGTAGATTCAGGGCTTCCCGTTAGTGATCGAAAGTTCTAAAACATCAAAGAAAACAGAGACCAAAAGGCTCTGGGCATTATCTCTCATTCCGCATGGCAGAATCTTTACTTCCAGACCTGAGTCTCCATCTTCCCAGATGTTGCCTCATCAAAGACTCAGACTCTAGCTCTTCCTTGCTTCATCTACAGTTGTAGACCTCTGCTGCATTATTTTCAAGATGTGCCCTGTGGGCTGGAGGATGTAGTTCAGCTGTAGAGCACTCATCTAGCATGTTTGAAGCCCTGGGTTCAACCTCCAGTGCAGGGATGGTGGGTTCCCTAGCTATGGGGGTCCCCTAACTATTCACACAGGAGAGAAACAGTTAAACCTGAGATGGTGCGGGTTTCCTAATGTCTCTGCTGGACTTGCTTGTAAGTCAGCCTCATCTCTTCTCCTTTCCTTGTTCAGTAAATAGATTTGCAAGGAACTGTAAGCTCTCCTCCCGGGAAGGTGGAAGTACACAGAGGTTTTAGCTAGATGTGGTGGTGCAAGCCCATAATCCCAGCACTCTGGATGGCTGAGGCAGAAGGATGGCAAATTGGAGCCCAGTTAGGGCAATTTAGTGACTTACTGAGACATTGTCTCAAAATGAAAAATAAAAATGAATAAAAATGCTGGGCAGCTGAAGCAGGATTGCTGTGAGTTCGAGTCCAGCAGTGAAACCCTGTCTTGTACAAGGTCCTAAGTTTGATCCCTAGAACCCCCCCCCAAAAAAGATGGTGTGAAACCCTGTCTCAAAAAGACCAAATACATAAATAAAATAAAATAAAAACTGCTGGGCACGGTGGTAGACTGAGGAGGCTGAGACAGGAGGATCGCCGCATGTTTGAGGCCAGCCTGTGCTACATGGTGAGACCCTGTCTCAAAAAACAAAACAAGCCCCAAAATAACTAAATTTGAAAAAAAAGGGCCTGGAAATGTAGCTCAGTGTGAAGGCCCTTGGTTCAGTACTCAGTACCAGAAAAAAAAATCCAGAGTTTTTTTTATGTTTTTAATTCTTAACAGTTTTGTTAAGATATAATTTATATGCCATAGCATATAAATTGTGCACTCCTTGTAAGTGCACAATTCAGTAAAATTTTAATGCCAGTCTTCTTAGCCTCACTCTGTCAGTGTAGGAGCTGCTTGCAGCAGCTGTAGCAAATGTCACAAAAGTGGCCTGAATAGACCTCCCAGGGGTAAAACAGATAACTGTAGTAGCGTGAGCTGTCTTTTGAGACCACATTGACTTGTTGGTTTAGGAGAGATTTCAGAACCTCAAAGAAACACATATAGCTCACAACACTTTTAATGCTTTTTTTCGTATCACAATTTCACATATAATTATTTACTTTTCCAATACCAGAAAAAAATTATCTTGTCAAATTAGCACTAAGTAGAAGTAAATCAGTAGATGTTAGCCAAACACTTTTTTTTTAGGCTGGCGTTTGAAGATTTTGCCTAATTAGGATTTTATTTTTAAATTCTATAATAATATTTTTTCTCCAAGGTACTATGATTCAAAAGCCTTATCTAGTTCACTAGTATGCACTCCAGGAGGCTGAGGCAGGAAGATTGCTGCAAGTTCAAGGCCAGCATAGATTACTTAGTGAGTTCAAAGTCAGCCTGAACTATGTAAGAGATGCTGTATGAAAGAAGCAAAAACAAACAAACAGAACAACCCCAAAATTCTCTCAGTTCAGACAATTTTCAAGATAAGGATAGATGATGTGAAAATGTAGATAGATAGATGCTGAGTCTTGCTGTGTATTATAGGCTGGCCTTGAACTTGTGGAAATTCTTCTGCCTCAATGTCCCAAGTACTGGAATTACAGGTTTACATCAGCTTATATTGGAAGTAAAAATAATAGTTTAATTATAGAATTTTGAGAATCACTTTCTACATGAAACTCAATTTTTTTTTTTTTTTTTTTTTTTTTTTTTTTTTTTTTGCGGCACTGGGGATTGAACTCACAACCTCGCGCCTGTCAGATAGGTGCTTAAGTCACTGAGCCAAACTCCCAGCCCTGGTTTTTTGAGGCAGGGTCACACTGTGTAGCTCAGGCCGGCCTTGTGCTTGCGTTGTAGCCCAAGCTGGCCTCAAACTCACAACGCTCCTCCTACCTCAGCCTCCCAAGTGCTGGGATTAAAGGCGGGCGCCACCACGCCCGGCTCTGAAACTCAATTTCTTGATTAAATTAAATCTGAAATAAATTGCTATGGAATATTTTTGCTGTACCAAAGCAGTCTAGTAGATGGCACAAAGGATGTAACCTGCCATATTTTTGTTTAGTAAATTATGCATGACTTATAAAATTAAAACATTCTAGGCTTCACAAATCTAGGCAATGAGGTCATGTCAACATTAATATCTAAATGTTGCTGTTTCCACTTCCTTATATAACTCCCAGTATCTCTTCCCCTGCCCCATTTTGTACGGTTTTGTTTGTCTTTAGGGCTTGCTTCAGTTTTTGAAGCAGGATCAATCCAGCTCCTTTTCTGTCTCTTTTCTTTTCTTTTCTTTCTTTTTCTTTCTGTTTTTCCACACATCTGTAATTGCAGCTATTCAGGAGGCTGAGGAAGGAGGACCACAAGTTTGACACTAACCTGGGCAACTTAGTGAGACCCTCTCTGAAAATAAAATTTAAAAGAGCTAGGGACTTAATTCAGCACTCCCTGGGTTTAATTCCCAGTAACTGGGGAAGAAAGTAGTGAAGGTTTCTCTAATAGGAATGACAATGACAGCACTCTATAACAATAGAGTCTAGGTGACAACACTTAGAAACCATGTGGACATGGAGGCAGCTAAGGGTGCTTGATCAGCAGATCGAGTTATGGAAGCCGGGCGTGGTGGCGCACGCCTTTAATCCCAGCACTAGGGAGACTGAGGTAAGAGGAGCGTTGTGAGTTCGAGGCCGGCTTGGGCTATAACGCGAGCGCAAGGCTGGCCTGAGCTACACAATGCGACCCTGCCTCAAAAAACCAGGGCTGGCAGTTTGGCTCAGTGGCTTACGCACCTGTCAGGCAGGTGCGAGGTTGTGAGTTCAAGTTCAATCCCCGGTGCCACAAAAAAAAAAAAAAATAGCCATAGTATTATGGGAGTTTTGGGATACTGTGGTGTCCTTTTACAGATTCTTTCCAAGTTCTTGTTGTCCAAAATAAAGAATTGGTTGAGACCTGTGCAAAAGGTAGTGAGGTTTTACACTTATTAAAGGTAAAAAAAGAGCAGGGCGTGGTGGCACACGCCTTTAATCCCAGCACTTGGGAGGCTGAGGTAGGAGGAGCGTTGTGAGTTCGAGGCCAGCTTGGGCTACAATGCGAGCACAAGGCTGGCCTGAGCTATATAGTGTGACCCTGCCTCAAAAAACTAGGGCTGGGAGTTTGGCTCAGCAGCTTAAGCGCCTGTCTGGCAGATGCAAGGCTGTGAGTTCAATCCCCAGTGCCACAAAAATAAATAAATAAAAATAAAAAATAAAGGTAAAAAAAGAAATATGGTCTGCAGAGGGATAGGAAAATGGGGAAAAAAACAAGTAACATATCTAAAATATAAGAATAAAATCTGATTTAAAAAACTTATAAGAGACTTCTAGGAAGAAGGCGGAGTAATAGGATGCAAGGAAAACAACCTCTCTGAGAGACACTGTCTAGACGTGGGAACACACCATCTTGAGGAAGACAAAAAGGAGGGAGATGGAAGACAAAAAGGAGGGAGATGGGTTCCTTTGACCCAGGAACAGCCTGAAGTCTGAATCGAACCCCGCAGAGAAAACAAAAAGAAAAAATTCAGTTAAGAAGAAGGTGGTAGCTGGCAGAGCTTCGCCTGGAGCCGGACTCACTGTGCGAGGGGAGCTGTAGGAGTCCGGCAGAGCATGGTCCCAGTGTTGGCAGCAGCTGGTGACCCCAGGACCTCTGCAGAACCATTCCTCAGTGCAGGAGAGCTGCAAGCATGGAGGACTGTGCTGGCTGGCAGTGAGTGCGGAGGGCTTGGTCCTCTCACATTAGAGCGATTTGCTGGAGGCCATTTCTGAGTCAGGTCAGATATGCCTGGGGTTAAAACTGTTGCTGTCTTCCCCCAGCGGTTCCTAGCTAGGCGCAGACCCGCAAAGACTGCCTGGATGGCTGCGAGACCGAGGAGGCTGCTCTCAGGGCAGGCCTGCTAAGGTTGTCTACTACTCCGACCACGAACAGTTGCCGGCTTGCGGAGATACAGTGCCATGATTTGGGTCACTGTTTCCATGGACTGTTCACCAGTGAGTGCAGAGAGAACCCCAGAAGTGGATTTTTTTTTTTTTTTTTTTTTTTTTAGTGTGAGTGTGGTTTCTGTCTTCCTTTTGGGTCTGGTCTTGTTCTGTTCTCTTTTCTGTCTCTTTTGGCTTTCTTTTCCCTCAGTCTTCTGCAGTGGTTTCCCTGAGTTCGTAGACCCATCTTTGTTCTCCAACCTACTTGCAGTCTCTTTTCCCTTTTCCCACTTTTCTGCCTTTTCTTAAATTCATTTTGGGTCCTCATCCTTGGAGACAGAATGGACATTTTGTGAACCTAAGTATTGTATATGATTGTTTTGCATCCTGTTGTATGGATATAACTTCAGTTTATATGGTTGGGGGTTGTAAATCAGGGGTTGGATCAGTTTACCGTTTTGTTGGCTGTGCTTGGTGCTGTGGGTGCCACTGCAGCCAGAACTGACTCGATTGAGCAGGATAGCTGTTGGTCTTGCTGGTCCAGCACTGGGATTGGCTGGGGGAAGCAGAGAGGGCTAGGGCATGGTGCCAAGGACTTAGGGACTGGGCTAGGCGAGCAGTGGTTTCTCATCTCTGACAAACTGAGGAGGCGGGATTTTCCAATAGACTCAGAACCCAGGAACCAGTTACACCTGAAAGATATCTCCGGGAAGTGCTCATCACCTGAAAGTCCTTAATACCACCATTAAAGTAACCCACTGCAGGCACCTAACAGGTATCACTTTAGGAATTAAACTAAAAAAGAAAAGAAATGAGAAGACACCTAAACAGGTCACAACCCCAGACACCCAGTTCATCAAAAGGAAACCCAGGGGGCAATGAGGCTGAAAAATCTGAAAGCCCCCTACATGGTTTCTTAGAAGTGGTAACAAAGCAGTTGAATGAGGCTTTGGAAAAAATGAAATCAGAAATAATCTCTCAAATAACCACAGAGATTACCAAAATTTGCACCATGCTTAGTGATGTTAGGGCAGATACAGACACAAAAATAAACAAGCTGAAGCGAATTATGGAAGAACAACATAGGAAGCAAATGGATTCCATAAAGCAGATTCAAGTAGATATTCAGGAGAATAGAAACTCTATTGAAAGTATTCAAAGCAGATTGAGCCAATGCGAGGACAGGATCTCAGATATTGAAGACAGGCTCGAAGTTAGTGACCAGGAAAAGAAAGATTCTTCAAAACTAGCAAGGGATCATGAGATATTAATCCAGTAGTTGCTTGACGAGATAAAGAAGAGTAACTTAAGATTAATTGGAGTCAGTGAACCAGCAGGAGATACTAACAAATGACATTAAAAACATCCTTACACTCGCGGGGCCCCCGCCCGGCCCAAGCGGCGCAGGCACCGATCAGGACTAAACATGGACTGCCTTCCGGGGTCCTGAACCCAGGACCTTGGAGGAGATCGAGAGGGGCTCCTCGCGGGGCCCCCGCCGGCCCCGAACGTGCACAGGCTTGGAATCAGGGACAACCCCTCCACCCCTCGTCAGCAACCTGCTGTTTCAGAGGTCTGGCTAAATGGATAGCAACCAAGGAGCATCAACCAACTTTTGTTTTGTAGATTTGGCCAGGCCTCTGGTCAGCAACCCAAGCATCACTTTACAGCGGGCAATGTAGCAAGTATGGGGGATTCTCTTCTGTCTTGTCTTCTATTATTAATAAAATATTAAAAAAAAATCCTTACAGACATCGTGTCAGAAAATTTTCCTGTTAGAGAAAAAGAATTTGACATACAAATAAGTGAGGCATATAGAACTCCAATTAGCAATGATAAAAAGAAAATCTACTTCCAGGCATATTATAGTCAAGATTCCAGAAATTCAACACAAGAATAAAATTTTAAAAGCTGTTAGGGAAAAGAAGCAAATCACCTATAAAGGAAAGCCCATCAGAATTACAGCGGACTTCTCAGCACAAACTCTCAAGGAGAACTTGGAGTGAAGTACTCCAAGTTCTAAAAGAAAACAACTTTTATCCCAGATTGATGTATCCTGCAAAACTATCTTTCAAAGCCGACCTGAGCTACACAGTGTGACCCTGCCTCAAAAAATCAGGGATGGGAGTTTGGCTCAGTGGCTTAAGCGCCTGCCCTGGCAGGCGCGAGGTTGTGAGTTCAATCCCCAGTACCGCAAAAAAAAAAAAAAAAAAAAAAAAAAAATAGAGGGAGAAACAAAATACTTCCATGATAAGGAACAGTTGAGGACATGACCACTAAACCAGCACTCCAAAATGTTTTGAAGGACATTTTAGAAAGGGATGATAAGTACTACAGCTCCATGAATGCTAATAGAAGGAATTCACCAGGAAAAAAGAAAACAACATGATAAAAATAAGTCAATACATGTCAGTTTTAACCATCAATGTTAATGGTCTTAATTCATTAGTCAAAAGACATAGACTGGCAAAATGGATAAAGGAGCAAGATCTAACAATATGCTGTATACAAGAAACACATTTAATTCAAAAAGGTACTCATGGACTGAAAGTTAAAGTATGGAAAACAATACTCCATGCAACAAGAGTCCAGAAAAAAGCAGAGGTAGCTATTCTATTTGCAGATAAAGTTAATTTTAAGCCAAGACTGATTAAGAGAGACAAAGAAGGTCATTATATATTGGTAAGGGAACAGTCTTAGAGGAAGAGATAATAATGCAACAAATACTAGTCCACCCAGTTATATACAACAATTATTAATAGACATGAAAAATCAAGTAAGCCTTAATACAACTGTATTGGGAGACCTCAATACACTGCTGTCACAAAAAAACAGGTGTGGAGTACTTGGGATCCTCTGGGTAGAGTATCATGTCATCTGAAATAAAATCTATGTACATAAAAAATTTGTTGTGACAGAGAAAAATACTTTTGAGTAAAATGTAATTTTTTCAGGGTCACCTTCAGATTTTATTTTTAATGTGAAATGTTCATTTGAAAACAATTGTGTTAACAATTAGATAATGTTTCATGTCTGTATTTTTTGTTTTAAATAATTTTCGGGAATATCCAATATGCTGATGATTGTTGCTGTTTTGTTGGTTGGGGTGAAATTGTTATGTTTTGATTTCTTATTTTCCTTCTGTTTAAAATTTAAAAAATGAGGTCAGATAAGAACAAAAACTTATAAGTCTTTTAGTAGAATTTTTGTGATGTTCTTTGTACAGCATCATGTCATCAACAAATAATGATAATTTAACTTCTTCTTTTCCTATCCTCTGCTTTCTTTCTCTTGTCTAATTTCTCTGGCTATTGTTTCCGGAACTATATTGAATAAGAATAGTGATAGTGGACATCCACATCTTGTTCCTGATTTTGGAGTGAGAGCTTTAAGTTGTTGACCGTTTAGTATGATGTTTGTTGTTGGTTTGTCATACATGACTATTACGGATTAAAAACTGGTGGTCAACTTAACACCAGCTGAATTACATCAACATGGTGCTGAGCATAGATGGCGCACCTAAGGAAAGTTGCCAGCATAAATAGAGATGTGGAGAGGAAGGGCGAGGCATTGTGGGTTTTCCTAAGTGTTGCTGTTCCAAGCCATTGTTTCTCCTAGAGGAGCCTGTCATGCTGGCTTCCCCAATACGAATTCGGCCATTATCCTCGGAGGAGCTTGGGACCTCGTCGCTGATTGTGGCTGTGGTTCATGTTGGGGAAGTTCTGCTCCTCACACTAAATGTCACTTCCTGGGTCCGGGGGGGAAGATGTGTGCTGTTCAGTCTCCAGGAGAAGCTTGTCACGCTGGGCTTCCTGACCTGTACTCAGTTGTTCTCGTTGTTGGAGGAGCTTGGGACCTCGTTGCCACTGAGGATGGCTGTGGTACTTTGCAGGGGAGCTCTGGTCCTTGTTTTGAGAGTAACTTCTTGGCTCCAGTATAGAACCCTCAACCTACTGGCACAGCTCCTTCTCCCTGTTGGCAGAGATTTTCTAGCTTCCACCACTGACCTTTGGTCTTCCCAGCACATATCTGTAAAACTGACTGGCATGAGTCCTTATCGTGGGCTCTTAGATTTCTAGTTGGATTTGTTGGAGGCATTGTCATGGGTTCTGGGTCTTTAGCTGGACTCATGCAGGACATTGCTGTGGGATCCAGGACCTTGACTGAATATCCTGGGTCTTTAGTGTTGTGAACAGATTTTCCTGCACTTTCTTGTGTTTAACTCTGGGTGACTATCATAAAATAGTATTATAAATTCTGTGTCCTATATGCAGTCGTTCTCCTTGTAACCCCTGACTACAACGACTTTCATCAGATTGAGCTAAAGATCATCTATTCCAATTATCTGTAGGGTTTTTACTATGATTGGGTGTTGAAATTTCTCACATGCTTTTTCTGCATTTATTGAGATGCCCGTGTGGTTTTTGTCCTTGGCTCTGTAAAAATGGTGTATTATATTAATTGACTTAAATATGTTGAAGCATCCTTGCATCCCTGGGATGGATCTAACTTGGTCACGGTATATAATCTTCTTGAAGATTTGCTGAGTTATTTGCCAGTAACTTATTGAGGATTTTCCCATCTATGTTCATTAGGGAGATTGGTGTGCAATTCTCTTTTTTGGTTGAATCTTTCTCTGGTTTTGGTATCAAGGTAATTCTTGTTTCCAGGAATGAATTTGGGAGTATAGCTTCCCTTTCAATTTCATTAAAGAGTTTGAGAAGTAGCAGCATTGGTTCTCTAAATTTCTTGTAGAATTCAGCCGTGACTCCATCAGGACCTCAGCTTTCCTTTGTTTTGATTACATCTGCAATTTCATTGACGGATACTGGCTTATTTAGAATTTTTGTATCTTCTTGTTTGAACTTTGGGAATTCACATGTAGCTAGGAATCTATTCATTTCTCCTGTGTTTTCCATCTTATCAGAATACAGGTACTCAAAATAGATATTGATGATCTTGTGGATTTCTGCAGGATCTGTAGTGATTTCACCCTTTTCGTTCCTAATTGCATGGATTTGAGTCTTTTCTTTCCATTTTTGATGAAGTTGGCTAAGGATTTGTCAATTTTATTTAATCTTTCAGAGAACTAACTCTTCAATTCATTGATCATTTGTACTATTTTCTTAGTCAACACTGCGTTAATTTCTGCTCTGATCTTTATAATTTCCTTATATGAGCTTTGGGCTTTACTTGCTCTTCTTTTTCTAAAAGCTTTAGGTTCAACATTAAATTTTTTATTTGAGCTTACTCTGTTATTCTGATGACAATTCACTGCTATAAATTTCCCTTGTAGGACTGCTTTTATTGCAACCTATTAGTTCCAATATAGAACTTATGTATTGGTATTATTGTTTAATTGTAGGAACTGTCTATTTCTTCTTTAATTTTATCTGTGCCCTGTTGGTTGTTCAGAGGGGTGCTATTTAATTTTCATGTGTTTATGAAGTTCTGGTGGTTTATTTTGCCACTGATTTCCAGTTTATAGTGCTATGGTCTGAAAACATGCATGAGATGTCAATTTCTTTGTATTTACTTGAACATGTTCTATGAGCTAGGACATGGTCTGTTTTGAAGAATGCCCCATGTAGAGCTGAGAAAAATGTGTATTATTTTGTTGTGAGGTAGAACACTCTGTTGATATCTACTAAGTTCATTTGTTTGAAAGTTTGGTTCAGCCAGGTGTGGTGACACATGCTTGTAATCCCAGTGCTTGGAAGGCTGAGGCAGGAGGATTTGTTGCAAGTTCAAGGGCAGCCTGGGCTACATACTGAGTTTAAGATAAGCCTGTATTACAAAATGAGACTCTGTCTCAAAAAAAAAAAGATGTTTTGTTCAGTTTTGATAATTTATTGTTGATTTTACTGTCTAGTTGATGTTTTTATTTGTGACAGTAGGTTATTGAGGTCCACCATTACAGTTTTATTAGTGCTTATTTGATTTATATTTGTTTTACATACTTGGGTGTGCTGGTAGTTGGTGAATATATATTTACAATCATCATTTCTACCTCTTAGATTGTTCCTTTTACAAAAATGTAGTGATCATTTTTGTCTCTTGTATTGGTTGGATCCTGTGCCCCCCCCCAAGTCCTCTTGTAATTTGGATGGGGCTGAATCTGGCATTTGTGATTGGTTTGTCGTCTAGCACTGGGATTGGCGATGTGAGTGCTGCATCCACACAGGGGTGGAGCCGACATACTGAGTAAGGGTGGCAGGAATGTGCTTTCTGTTCTCTTTCTCTCTTGCCCTCTCTCTTCCCGGTTCACATGCCTTGCTGTTTGTGGTGGCCATGAATGGCAGCCCCGCCACGCCATACTGCCTTGGAGCCAACTAAGTATGGAGTGAAATCCCCTGAGAACTATAAGAAATAAACCCTTCCTTCCCTAATTTTGGGTGTCAGGTGTTCTGTCTCAGCAATGAGTGAAAAATAACTAAGACATCTCTCTTAATGTATCTTGGTTTTAAATTCACTTTGTCTACAAATAGAATAGCTAACCCTATTTTTTCTGGGGTCCTGTCACATGGAGTATTGTTTTCCATTCTTTGACTTTCAGTTTATTAATTTCTTTCTGTATTAAATGTGTTTCTTGTATACAGCATATTATTGGATCTTGCTTCTTGATCCATTCTGCCAGTCTGTTTCTTTTGACTAATGACATGAGACCATTAACACTGATAGTTACAACTGATATACACTGATTTATCTGTGTCATGCTATTTTCCTGTAGATGGTTCCTTTTGTTTTCCCCCTTCTTTATTACTTGCTTGCCTGGTGGAGTCACTTTGTTGGGGTTCATGGAGTTACAGTCCTACTCTCTTTCTAGAATGTCCTTCAGACATTTTGGAGTGTTTGTTTGGTGGTAATGAATTTCTTCAGGTGTTCTTTGGAAGTGTCTTATTTCTCCATAGATTTTGAAAGATAGTTTTGTAGGGTATATCAATCTGAGTTGGGCAGTTGCTTCCCTTCAGGGCTTAAAATACTTCACTCCAATCTCTCCTTGATATATATATATTTTGGTACTGGGAAATGAACTCAGGACTTTGTGCTTGCCATGCAGGTGCTTATGCTGTTGAGCTGTATCCCTGGACCTTCCAATCTCTCCTTGACTTGATGGTTTGTAATGTAAGTG
Source organism: Dasyprocta punctata (assembly GCA_004363535.1). Lineage (NCBI taxonomy): Eukaryota > Metazoa > Chordata > Mammalia > Rodentia > Dasyproctidae > Dasyprocta > Dasyprocta punctata. The sequence goes on along the minus strand of RJWM01003276.1, from coordinate 56,519 downwards.
CTCTGAGTCAGATAAGCTTTTCTTTATAGGTGATTTTTTTCTTTCCTCTAACAGATTTTAATATTCTGTTCTTGTGTTCCATTTCTGGATTCTTGATTATTATAAACCTTAGCATAGATTTTTTTCCTTGTGGTACTACTGGAGATTGAACTCAGGGCCTTGAGCATAGGGCAAATGCTCTACCACTGAGTTACATCCCCAGCCCAGATTTTTTTTTTTTTGATCATGGCTAATTGGAGTTCCATATGCCTTACTTATCTTTATGTCACATTCTTTTTCCATGCTTGGGAAGTTTTCTGTCATTACTTCTGTAAATAGGTTTTTAATGTTGTTTGAGCTGTCTCCTGCTTCTTCATTGACTCCATATCAACCTTATGTGCATTCTTGAATCCTATTTTTTCTGTTCTCTTGCTATTTTTTTTCTTGGTACCAGGGATTGAACTCATAAACTTGTGCCTGCCAAGCAGGTGCTTAAACCACTGAGCCAAACTCCTGGCCCTATTTTTTTGAGGCAGAGTCGCACTATATAGTTCAGGCCAGCCTTGTTCACATTGTAGCCCAAGCCAGCCTCGAATTTACAATGCTCCACCTACCTCAGCCTCCCAAGTGCTGGGATTAAAGGCATGTGCCACCAGGCCTGGTTTCTCTTGCTATTTTTAAGAATTTTTTCTTTTCATGATCACTAACTACAATACAATCTTGTCTCCTATATCTGACATTCTGTCTTCACATTGGTTCATTCTTCTGCATATACTTTCAGTGCAACTTTTAATCTCCTGGATATCTGTTTTAATCTATTTCATGGATTCCATTTGTTTCCTGTTTGGGTGCTCATGGTTTCCATCATTTTCCTAAACTGTTTTTTTTTTTTCTTTATCTCTATTTTCTCCAGAGTCACAAAGAATACTTTTCATTATGGTCACCATCCTTGTAGTTACCTAAGAGATTATTTCTGATTTTATTTTTTCTAGAGCCTCATTCAAAGCCTGTTTTGTTACTTCTACTGTTACTACTTTGGAGAGTCCAGGTGGGTGACTTTCAAATTGTTCCACCTCATGGTCTCATGGGTTAGCCTTTGGTGAGCTGGAAGTCTGGTGTTGCATCTTGCTTAGGTATCTTTTCATTTTTTATTTTTTAAAAATTTAATTCCTGGATTGATGCTTGTAAAATGCTGATGGCAAGTTGCTAGTATTTACAACTCTTAGGAAATTACTTCTTCTCAGATGTCTTCCAGGTGTAGCTGGCTTTCAGGTTTTGAGTCTGTTGCAAGATCCTGTCCCTTCAATTTATTGGGGATGAGAAGTTGCTGCCTATTTGATTTAGCTCCTGGTTCTTTGGCACTGGCCTGTAGTATTGTTTATGACACTCAGGAAAGCTCAGTCTTGGCATAGTAGGAAGAACAACTGGCTATAACAGTTATGGAATCTTGGTTAAGTAGTACAATCAGCAATAATAATATCATAAAACAGCCTAGAAAATGACAAACTGTGGTAATGATTAATTTGCCATATATAACCATACAAACTAATTTGTGCTTATATAACAAAATCTAAAACAAACCAGAAAATTATATACAGTTAATATGCCCTTAGTATGGTGATTTCACCCCTGGAGAGACAATTTAAAAAGAATTAAGGGGAAAAAGCAGAGAAATAGAAGGAGAGGAAGAGATTAGAAGCAAGGCTGGAGGACAAAGGAAGACTATGCAAACTTTGGGAAACGTGATGAAGATAGGAGGGAAAGGCAGAAAGAAGAATTAAAAAGAAGAACTGAGCACAATAATAGCAACAAAAAAACTAGAAATAATGATCACACTCATATAAAAACAAGAACAACCAAGTAAAAAAGAAAAGAAAAGAAAAAACAGATGAAAAAAAGCTGTCCACTTCAGGGTGTATCTCTGCTGTCACTGGTATACAGAGGGGACAGGCAGAGCCCAGATCCACGTTGTTGAATCCTGGCAAGCCAGCCATAGATTTATGGTAAATGTATTGGGTGATACTATGTACCCCCAAGTCCTCATATACTTTTGATGGGGCTGAGTCTGGCACTTGTAATTGATTTGTTGCCTAGTGCTGGGATTGATGATGTGAGGACTGCACCCGCCCAGGGCTGGAGCTGAGATACAGTGTAAGGGAGGCGGATCTTCCTCTTGCTTGCTTCCTCCCTGTCTCTCTCACCAGTGCTGCTTGCTATTTGTGGCCACCATGAACGGCTGCCCTGCCACACCATGCTGCCTTGGAGCCAACTGAGTATGGACTGAAACTCCTGAGGAACTGTAAGAAATAAACCTTTCTTTCCTTAATTTTGGGTGTCAGGTATTTTGTCTTGGCAATGAGCGAAAAGTAACTAAGATAGTAGGGTAGAGGATATTCCCAGCAAGTCTGCACCTTTAGTGCCACTGATGCTCAGGCTGCTTTCTGACTGAGCCTCAAACCCAATTCAGCCTGCAACACTTCATGTGCCTCCTGCCTGTTTGAATTCAGTTCCCTCCAGGCTTGAACTGGGCTCCTTGACCTCCTGCTGACTTGACCTGTGTTTTCCCTCACTCTGCCATTCTTCCTTACCGTGACATTGCAAGTCAGTAGGTGGAGCCAACCCACAGCTGCTCTGAGTTTCACACTCAGTTGGCTGCTCTCCAAGAATGCTACTGGACAGTCACCCTCTCCTGGGGGTCATCTGAACCCAAATAACTCTCTAGCCGCTGCATCCTTTTCACTGGTGCATTTCTCTGTGAAGGCTTCTGGTGTCACCAGTAGTCACTGTGCATCTGCAGATCAATCTCCCCCACCCACACAGTGAGTCAGGGCTCAAGGAGAAAATGCTGTTTGCCACCTCCTTCTTCTGAGATGAGGTCTCTCTCTTCACTCTCCTTGTAGGCCTCAGTTCTTCCTTTGGATCCTTGCTGGGTCTCAGGAATCAACTTCCTTCCTTCTTCTCTTCTTCAAGTTGCTATATGCCAGGGTCTGGACACCAAATCTAAGAGAGTCTATTTCTCTGTCATTCACTACTCTACCATCTTCCTAGAAGTTGTGAAAAGTATTTTCTTTATTGCATTTTCTGGCCATTGGTGCCAAAGATTAGTTGTCCATAAATATGAGGTCTATATTCACAAAGTAATATTATTCAACCAAAAGAACAAGATAACCGGGCTTGGTGGCACGCATCTATACTCCCAGCACTCTAGGAAGCTAAAACAGGAGGGCTGCACATTCCAGCCCAACTTGGACAACTTAGCATCATAGGGAGACTGCCTTAAAGTAAAATATTTAATGAGAAGATTGAATCTAGACCCATATCTCTCACCATATACTAAACTAAATCAGAGTGAATCAAAGAACCAAATGTTATAAGAGAAACATTCAAATTGTCAGTACATAAAACAGGTAAAACTATTAAAGACATAGGTATGGGTAAGGATTTTCTGAACAGAACACCAATTGCACAAGAAATAACATCAACAATCAATGAATGGTATCATATCAAATTAAGAAGCTTCTGCACAGCAAAGAAAATTACCAACAAAGTGACGAGATAACCTACAAAATGGGAAAAAATTTTACTAACTATTCCTTGGACAGAGAACTAACATCTGGAGTATCTAAAGAACTCAGAAATAGTAGAGTCCCCAAAACAAAGACCCAATCAAAAAATGGGCAACTGAAATTAATAGACACTTCTCAAAAGTAGAAATGAACAATAAATAGAGGAAGAAAGGTTTGGCATCATTGGCTATTAGAAAAATAAAGTTAAAACAACCCCAAGATACCATTTTATTCCACAATGGCTGTCATCAAAAAATCAAATAATAATAACTGCTAGCAAGGTTTCAGAGAAAAAGTAACCCTTCTACATTGTTGGTGGGAATGTAAATAGTGTAACCACTATGGAAATCAATCAAAACACTGAAACTAGATACTCCATGGAACGCAGCAATTTTCCTTCTAAGAATATTCCTGGAAAAGTTAAAAATATCATTTTATAGTGATACATCTATCCCCATGTTTGTAGAAGTACAGCTCTTAATATCTGTTATGATTTATGTTCCTGTGGCCCTGCCAAGTCTCATGTAATCATGGCATGGACATGACTGAGTCTAACGTTCATGATTGGTTTGTTGTCTGGTGCTGGGATTGGTGGTGCAAATGTGGCACCCATCCAGGTGTGGAGCCAAAACATAGTGTAAGGGCAGGAGGAAGACGTGTCTTCTCTCTCTTGCCAGTTTGAGCCTTGCTGTTTGTAGCTGCCATGAATGGCTGCCAGGCCATGCCATGCTGCCTTGGAGCCAACTGAGTATGGACTAAAACCCCCAAGAACTGTAACAAATAAACCTTTCCTTCTCTAATTTTGGGCATCAGTTATTTTGTCTCAGCAATGAGAGGAAAGTAACTAAGACAGTATCTAAATGTTGGAACCAGCCTGGTGAATGAATAAAGAAAATGTGGTATTATATACAATGAAGTAGTACTCTTTTATAAAGAAGGATAAATTTGCACCACATGCAGGAAAATGAATGCACCTGGAGACCATAATGTTAAGTGAAGTAAGACAGACATGCAAGTTTTTATTTCAGACAAGCAAGTTTAAATATTGCGTGATTTCTCTTATATGAGAAACCCAAATTATAAATAAAAACTATAATACAATATAGATATTATAATAGTAAGTAGGAAAAAATACAACATGGTATTTTCAAAGTCTTGTTTTTTTATTTTTTATACTAGGAATCAAACTCAAGACCTTGTACTTGCCAGGCAGGTGCTGTGCCACTGACCTGTATCTCCAGCCCTGTCTTAGTTACTTTTTACTCATTGTCGAGACAAAATACCTGTTGCCCAAAATTAGGGAAGGAAAGGTTTATTACAGTTTCTCGGGAGTTTCAGTCCACACTTAGTTGACTCCTAGTCAGCATGGCGTGGTGGGGCAGCCATTCATGGCAGCTGCAAACCACAAGGCATGCTGGCAAGAGAGAGAGAAAGAGAGAGAGAGAGAGTGCAAGAGGGCAGCAGAAGCACAGAAGCGAGCAAGAGGAAGACCCGCCTCATTTACATTGTATCTCAGTTCCACCCCTGGGCGGGTACAGCACTCACATCACCAATCCGGGTGCTACTCAACAAATCAATAACATGCACCAGACTCAGCCCCATCAAAAGTATATGAGGACTTGGGGGTGCATAGTATATCACCCAATACATTCCATCCCTGGACCCCCAAGGACTCATGTACATCCTTAATAGAAAAGACGTTTAGTCCATCTCCAAGAGTTGCCAAAGTCCTAACAGTTTCAGCACTGTTGAAAAGTCCAAGTCCCAAACCTCCTCCAAGATCTATGGCAAACTCTTAACTGTAACCCCCTGTACAAATGAAAATGAGGTTAAGCACTTCCAACATATAAAGGCACAAGATAAACATTACCATTCCAAAAGTTACAAACAGGGGAATACAAAGTGTTATAACCAAAGCAAGTCCAAAATCCAGCAGGGCAAACATTAAGTCCTAGAGTTCTCTGCTCAGCATTTGAAGCAATCTGCTTGCAAGCTCCAAAAGACTTGAGCAATTCCACCCCTGTGGCATTTTCAGGGGTCTTAACTTCCATAGCTTTCCTTGGACGATCCATGTTCCTTGGCTCTACCCTTACATCTTTACACATTGCTCTCTGCAGGCAAGGCGGAAACTGCCTTAGCCTTTTCTTGTACTTAAAACCAGCGCCACATGGATGCCGCCAAGGTCTGCTGCAGGCTGGAGCAGTAGTCAGGCTTTCCTCTCTCTTGGCTGTAGGGGTCAACTGCCTGGATTGCTGAGCTCTCTGAACCTGATTGTGAGGAACAGCTTCTCTATGCCACCGCCATTCTGGAATTTGGTGTGGCTGCCTCCATTTTGGGACATGGCACGGCCTCTGTCACCACTCTGGGACAAGGCACTCTGTGGCTTTTTGTCACCACTCCTGGACAGGGCACTCTGCAGCTTTTTCCTCTGAGCAAACTCTTTCACTTTTGAAGGCCTGAGGCTGCAAAGGGTAGAGGCCCAATGCTTCCTGGGATGCCCCCAGGCCATCTTTTTTATTCCTTTGTTCCTTCTCAGCAATCAAGGTCTCAGCTCCATCTTTAAAGTCCACAGCTTCCTGGCCAAACTCACGTTTTATTTATTTATTTATTTATTTATTTTTTGCGGCACCGGGAATCGAACTCACAACCTCGTGCCTGACAGACAGGCGCTTAAGTCACTGAGCCAAACTCCCGGCCCTGGTTTTTTGAGGCAGGGTGGCACTGTGTAGCTCAGGCCAGCCTTGCGCTTGCGTTGTAGCTCAGGCTGGCCTCGAACTCACAACGCTCCTCCTACCTCAGCCTCCCGAGTGCTGGGATTAAAGGTGTGCGCCACCATGCCCAGCTCAAACTCATGTTTTAAATCACTGTGCTGTGCTCTTTGCTCTTGATTCCCAACATAAATCTGGCTAAATGCCCCCAATAATAGCCAGGCCACCGCTTCAACAGTCTGCTGCCTGGAGATTTCCTCTCCCAGATTAGTCAGTTCATCGGCCTTAATCTCAGTCTCAGGCAAAGTCTCTGGGCATGGGCAGAATGCCGACAAACTTTCTGCCAAGCCGTGACACACATCATGTGGAGTCCAACACCCAATGTCGTCCTTCTTCCCAGCAGAAACCTCCCGAGCCTGGTCCTTACTGGCAGGCTTCCTATCAGCCTTCTGGTCTCCTGGGCTCTGACCAGAATCTCCCATAGAGAACAACCTAAGCCGTTCCAGCTCTATGCCTGTAGGCGACATCTCCGAACCTTTCCAAACTTTCCCTGCAAGCCATTTCCAAAGGCTCTCAAATCACATGGTCAGGAATAGTCACAGCAATGACCCCACTCCTCTGGTACCAAATTCTGTCTTAGTTACTTTTTACTTATCACTGAGACAAAATACCTGACGCCCAAAATTAGGGAAGGGAAGGTTTATTCTTACAGTTTCTCGGGAGTTTCAGTCCACACTTAGTTGGCTTCAAGTCAGCATGGCGTGGTGGGGCTGCCTTTCATGGCAGCTACAAGCCGAAAGGTGCACTGGCGAGAGAGAGCAGTGGAAGCGCGGAAGCGAGCAAGAGGAAGACCCGCCTCATTTACATTGTATCTTAGTTCCACCCCTGGGTGGGTACAGCACTCACATCACTAATCCCAGTGCTATACAACAAACCAGTAACATGCACCAGACTCAGCCTCATCAAAAGTATATGAGAACTTGGGGGTACACAGTATATCATCCAATACAAGCCCCAACATGATATTTTTGATGGCTGTTTGAATATTAAGTGTTGATGGACCATAATTTTATATAATTAAGGGGCACAAAGTGATGCTATGGTATTCCTGTACAATGTGGAATGAATGATTGATGAAGCACAAGTGTTTGAACAGAGGGGGAGTATTTCAAGATGGATTAATAGGGATACCTCTATTACTTACGTCTTGTATATTACTTATATACTTATGTCTATACAACAAGGACATACTATTAACAGATATATCATCTCAAATACTTTTTATTACTTTTCTGTAGCTCAAACTTTATATCATTTGGCCAACATCTCTCCATACTCCTCACCCCTAACCTCTGATAACCACTATTCTAATTTCCAGTTTTGTTTTGTGGTTTTTTGTTTTCTGAGATGGGGTTCTCTTTATGTAGTTTAGGCTGGCCTTGAACTCACTATGAAGCCCAGACTGGCCTCAAATTCTTTATCCTTCTGCCTCAGGCCCCCATGTTCTGGGATTATGGGCATGTGCCATTATAGCCAGTTTGTTCTTTGCTTCTGTAAGCTTCACTGTTTTAGAATTCACAGAGTTTGATAAAAATAAACAACATTGTCATCTAAATATATTTTTAAATTTAGTAAAAGACATGTGGCCATTAATCACCTTCAAAATATTTCCCTTATCTTCAACAAATGCACTTATCCCATCTTTCTGCCACTTTCTGAAGTAGCGGTAGAAGTCCTCTTTTGCAAATGTCATTAGTTGCACTGTCATGGCTGCCTCGATGTTTTGGATGAGTTCAAAATGTTTACCTTTCATGGTCATTTTGACTTGGGGGAAGAGCCAGTGTTGTACAGTGCCAAATCTGGTGAATAGAGTGGATGAGGACACACTGTAATGTTTTTAAGAGCTTGTCGTTCCATTGAACGGCAATTGGCAACAAAATTCACTGTATCTTTTTATCATACTTCATAAAGACACTCAGGAAAGAGGACTTCATTACTGCTTCAGAAAGTGATAAGATGCCAGGTGAGGCAGCACTTGCCTGTAATCCCAGAACTCAGGAGGCTGAGGCAGGAGGATCACTGTTAGTTCAAGGCCAGCCTGGGCTACATAAGCGAGTTCAAATGTCAGCCTGTATTACAAAGTGAGACCCTGTCTCAAAAAAAAAAAGTGATAAGAATGATAAGATAAGAGTGTTTGAATCAAGGAGGAGTATTTTGAGAGAAATTATTAGAAATGTGTCTATTACAAACTTTTAAAAAATTAAGCATTCACTGTATAGTTTGATCATACCTTGTATAAGAAAGAACATGTGATGTTTATCTTTCTGTGTCTGGCTTACTTCACTTAGCCTGATGTGCTCCAATTTCATAAGATGGCTTAATTTTATGTGTCAATTTGACTGAGTCATGAGATCCTGGGTATCTGGTCGATCATTAAATATTCTGAATGTTCCTATGACAGTATCTTGTGATAAGATTAATATTTAAATTGATAGACTTTGAGTAAAGCAGGTTATCCTCCATAATGTGGCCTGAATCGAACAAAAATACTGATCTGTCCTGAGCAAAAGACATTTCTCTAGAAGATTAAAACCTTTGGACTTCACTTGCAACTTTGTTTTCAGGTTCTATGGCAAATGGCCTTCAGACTCCAGCTGTAGCATCAGCTCTCCTGTGTCTCCAGTTTCCCATCCCAGGTGGGAGATTTTGGATTTGCCAGCCTCTATGTGAGAAGTGAGGCTCCTGTTGGCTCATGTGAGCCTACTCCCTAGATCTCTTTTTCTCTGAATAAACAATTTCTAGTACTGGTTCTGTTTCTCTGAAGAGCCCTAGCCACTAAAAGGTCCCTACTATAAAATAAATGGGCAGCCAAACTGGTATATTCAGTCCATATCAACAAAAGAAACCAAGGATATGTGATCAGGAATGTGTTAGCTTTCCTTTACTATGACAAAATACTTGAGATAACTAGTTCATAAAGTGAAAAGGTTTATTTTGGATCACAGTTTAAAAAGACTTGTACAAGAGTAGGTAGACTTTTTACTTTGGGCCTCAGGTGGCATGCTAGATGCCAAAGGTGGGGAATGCATGGCAGAGCAAACTTTTACCAGGAAGTAAAAGAAGAATAAGGGTGAGGAATACCACAATTCTCTTCAGGACCATGCCCCCGTGACCTAAGACCCTCACAGTAGGCCTCACCTCCCAAAATTTCTATTATCTCCCAATAACACTACCTGTGAATGAAGTCTCTACCATGTGAACTTTTGGGGGACATACAACACTGAAACTACAGCAACAAGGTTGAGAGAAGTCACCCAAGTAAAAGGTCATTATCCCTTATGCAGTTTTTGGAGCTGAGCCAGTTTTCAGATCCATATCCTTGATTTTTGAAAAAGTTAGACCCCCAGGAGGAAGGACCCTGCAAGGTCTCTTCAAATGTACAGAGTAATGTCCCCCATGTTCTTTCCCAAAGACATCCAGAGCTATTTCCTGTAACCTAGGAAAAGGAGTATTATATATTCAAATATTTTGAAGACCACTGGACGTGGTGAGGCGGGGGTTCCAATTAACATTGATGTTCTTAGATGTAAAGCATCTTCATGGGGCCTACAGAGACCAGATAACAAGTGATACCCTTTCCTAGGTCTACTCACAATGGATTCAGAGCATCTGCAAACTCATCTAGTGGGCATTTCCCCAGTCCTCCATTTGTAATTGAAATAGACACATGTGGTGGGCACAATTTTTATACTGAATCATTGACTGGTGGGGTAAAAGCTAGCTGAGTGGAAAAGGCTTGCTAAGAAGGGGGATTCTTCTAAGAGAGTTTGGACAGACTCCCCCAAACTTGACATTTAATCACCTTCCATGGTTTATCATATTCCTCATTTCCATCAGCCCCTTGGTATGTCTGATCACCCTGACCTGCCTTGAAGCAAGACCTGTTAGGACTGTCAAGCTAGAATCTCCCTTGCCCTGATGTTTCTCGTTAGTAATTTTCCATTTACTGGCTCCCACCCTGATCCTTGGCCGATTTTCCTTGTAGAATTTGGAATTAAGCTCAGTTCTATACTGAGGTTTTTCTTTCTCTATTGCAATAGTTCCTAAGTAAAATCTGTTTTTTTTTCTACTCCATTGTCCATTTCTGGTTTTTCTTTGATACCTTGGTCATTTACTTTGTGTAGAAAAAAATGGAAAAGTTAGAATATACACTATTACATAATGGGGACTTTTTTTTATTAAAATGATGCTACTATTTTGAAACATGCTAATTGAGGGAAGCTAGTAACAAAGGTCACATAATGTATGATTCCATTTATGTGAAATGTTTAGGCAAATACACAAACATGGAATGCAGATTAGTGGTTGTTTAGACTCAGGTGCTATGGGGTGGGGAAAGGGGTACTGGGTAATATCTAAAGTGTATAGGGACTCCTTTTTCTTTTTCTCTTTTCTTTTCTTTTCTTTTCTTTTCATCTTTTTCTTTCTTTCTTTCTTTCTTTCTTTTTTTCTTTTTTTTTTTTGGTACCAGGGATCAAACTCACAACCTCATGCTTGCCAGGCAGGCACTGGTGCCGCTGAGCTAAATCTCCAGCCCCTGGAGTTCGTTTTTGAGGCAGTGAAAATGTTTCAAAATTGACCACCATGATGGTTGCATAATTATACTGAAAACCAGTGAATTGTACATTTCAAATGGTTGGCTTGTGCAACATGCCAATAAAGCAACTATTGCATTTTTTTAAAAAATTGAGACAGTATTGCAGTATAGGCCAGGTTAGCCTTGATCTCACACTCTTCAAGTTTAGCTGATAGAGTAATTAGGTTTAACATTGTGTGCCACTACATACAACTCAAAAAAATCTTTTTTTTTTCTTTTTTTTTTTTTGAAACAGGACTTCACTATGTAGTTCAGGCTGGCCTTGAACCCAGTATGGAGCCCAGGCTGGCCTTGAATTTATGAACTCATGGTGATCCTCCTGCCTCGGCCTCCCAAGTGCTGAGATTACAAGAGTGCGCCACCACACCCAGTTTCAAAAAAATCTTTTAAAAATTATTATTAGTACATGCTTGCAGTAAAAAAAAAGAAAAAACAACAACAACAACAAAAAAAAACATAGGCCAGGTATGGTGGTGCACCTCTGTAATCCCAGCACTTGGGAGTTTGAGGCAGGAGGATCACTGTGAGTTCAAGACCAGGTTAAACTGCATAGTGAAACCTTGTCTCAAAAAGACAAACAACAACAATGCTTTTAAAAACAATGCTACTGTTGATAACTTTATGGAAACTATGAAACCTAATCATCTGACTCACAGTCTTCACTATACTACCTGGTGGTGACTATTTCAAGCACTTCGATGTGTTAGCCCACACTGATTTGAACACCTGTCCAGTGACTCAGGTGCTATTGTTGAGTACTGACAACCCCCAGGAGCAGTTATCCTTTCCATGCCCATTAGGGAAATACTAAAGCTGTGTGTGTGTGTGTGTGTGTGTGTGTGTGTATTAAACCTAGGGCCTTTGCACTGAGCCATATCCTCACCCCAACCCCTTTTTTGTTTTTTTGAGGCAGGGCATCACCATGAACTTCAGGCTGGCCTTGAACTCACTGTGTAGCTCACACTGGCTCCTGCCTCAGCCTCCCAAGTGTTGGAATTGCAAGTATATACCACCACACTTGGCTAACACTAAAGCAGTTTTTTCTGACTCCAAGAGACCATTTCAAAGAATTGTGACCATTTGAAATGGCTAGCAAGGTAGCCATTAACAACAATTCATTTCTGGCTAACTATGGAGATAACAACTGGCTTGTTGAAATCTTGGTAGTTACAATACTAAAAGTTGATATTTATCAAGTGCTTACTATGTGTCAAGAACTGTTGGTAACAGGTAATATGTACAGAGGTGATTAAACAGCCAAATTAAAAATTTAACTAGCTCCTACTATATGCAAAGTTGAAGCTTGACATAGATGAACCAAGTAGAGAAATGTCTCCAATTCTAAAATATCTCCTAAGGCACAGTACATAGCCAAGATTCCTTTTCACAATTCTGAAATCCATAAATACCTGAAAATCTAAAATTATTCTTTTTTGGGGGAGATTTTGGGGCTTGAACCAGGGCTTTACACTTGCTAGGTCTTTTGCTGCACTACATTCCGAACCCTTCTTCATTCTTTTGGTTTTTGAGGCAGGATCTCATTGAGTGGCCCACATGGGCCTTGAATTCTTGATCTTTCTACCTCAGCCTCATGAGTAACTGGAATTAAGGAATGCATCACTACACTTTGCAATAAAATTCTTTCATTTGGCAGCAAAAATATGATGTGACTTTGACACATCACTTATTATCTCTTTTACTTACACATTTTGCTATGTAAATAGTTTGATTGAGCTGGGCAAGGAGGCATAAGTCTGTAATCCCAGCACTCCAGAAGCTGAAGCATGGAGCATTACTGTGAGTTTGAGGTAAACCTGGGCTACATAGTGAGTTCAAGGCCAGCGTACAATACAAAGTGAGTCCTTGTCTCAAAAAAAAAAAAATTGATTATGGGGTTTTGTCCCTTACATTGCCATGGTAAGATGATATATGGACTTGCAGATCTCTGAATTTGTAATTTATTTGTGAATACAAACACAGGTGCAATTACAGCTAAATAGTTGCTTCTGTTCTAGCACCTCTAAAGAGCAAAAGATGAATGTAACAATATTGTGACAATCTTATTCTCATTCATTTTATTCATTATTTAAAATCAAATAACATTAATAACACACTTTGAAAAGTTTATACCATATCTAATTCCTACTGGCTGTCATTCTAAAAAATAAAAATGCCAAGAAATGATGATAGCAAAACATGTTTATTCTTCCATTGGGTTATAAATTAAAGTCAAGGATGTAAAACTCACATTTAATAGGATTAACTCAAAATAATAGCCATTGATTCATAGTTACTGAATGTCACATAGATAAGACAATGTGTTAGGCACTATTTTAAAAAAGACAAAATTATTCAGAGATAACAAGTTACACTAATTTTCAATAACTTTAAAATTTTATTTTTCATTTATTTTCTACCATGATTATGTGCAGTAAGTGAACTAGATTGCGTAATGATTGATAAGATTGTCACAGCTCATCATTCATGTGTTTACTTGCATCAGTTATTAACATTATAGGAATATCAGATCATGCAGCAGTTCACTCAGATTTAGAAGTTGTTGTTTATTATTTCATGACCAGGTGAAAATCAGTTGCCCAGGAAAGCTTGGTGAAAACATTGAGATTTAGAAAGATTCTGAAGCAGAGATGGCTAATTATCAGTTATGGAATTTCTGAGAGTTAGCTTACAAGCTGGGAATGTACTCTTAAAATACAAAGGATTTAACTTTAAATATTTTGTAGTCTTTCCATTTCTCTCTCAAAGATTATGTCACCTTTGCATTTTCAAGCTAAATCTTTCTAGGCAATTCCTGGGAGTAAAGAGAGTAAGCTTATGAAAGGGATCTTAAGTCCAGTGAGTCCTTCTTACTATGTAAGACCACAAGTATTATTCAAACACAGTGCACTCTCAAGTTAATGGAAAGTTGTCTTTTAATTGAACCAAGAGCAGTATAAAAACTGACAAAAATACTCTTAAACTGATTTTATTAATCTGTAGACTCAATTTCTTAATGATGTAGAGTTTGATAAAAAGACTTTGTTCTGGTAAAGTTATCTTAACAATAGTATAAAAGATTGTTTTGGTTGCCACACACACACACACACAGACACATACACACAAGTCATGGAGTGTTTCAGGCTTTCAGAGACCTAGAGTAAACTCTTTAAATTTTAAGTTTTCAGGCTCAAGAAATCTTGTTTGCTACTATTATGCATATAAAGGCCACATCTAACAGCATTCTGATTAAACATCGTGGTTGAGGCTGACCATTTAATAAACTGTTCTATCACTAAATGTACTGAAAATGTTAATACAGCTCAAGATGAGAAATTTCTGTCATGGGCAAGTTTCCTATACACTTGGACAGTTTTTCATTTCTTTTTAAAGATTACACAAACTTAAAATACTTGGTAATTTGTTACATCGTTTATTAGTTTTACATTTTCAATTTAAGTATGATTAAATTAAAATTAAACATGTATATATATTGTTGGTGTATGGTACTGGGGATCATATGCAGGGGCTTGTGTAAACATCCTACCACTGATCTATATCTCCAGCCTCTAAATTAAAGAAAAATTCAAAACCTAGTGATTTTAATATAAAACCAGTATATCTGATTTCTAAGAAACTTAGTCAAAATGTTGTTCCTGGAGCAAATATTTTTACTACTTTTTACTATTTACCATATTCTCTATGATGTGTAAAAAAAAATAAATCAGGTACTATATGTATGGATAAAGATATCTGGCTAAGGGGATACAGATGTGTGGCAGTCTTGTTTAAGAACTCAGATCTTTGTAGTCATCATTCACCATACAACTGTTTTCTCAAAAATAGCTCCTCTGTAACATAAAAATGATTTAGCCCAATTTTACTATTTTGTCAACTCAGTTAGATCATATTTCCCCCCTTATGTCACATCTCTCAAGTGTATCCACATGTACACACATGTGTAAACATGCACTGAAGCATGGTTATCCAGGTTTTAGAAGACCAGAGTTCTAGGGTTGTGTTTATACAAATGCCAACTTTTGGGGGCTTTGTCTTCCAATTTGTTTCTTCTACTTTCTTAATTCTATTCTAAATCTTGGAATACATCATGTCTTTTAGTCCAAATATTAGTCTCATCCAGTGTATTATAAAGGTTGCCCACTGAAAGTTAAACTGCATTTTGTATTTTAGTTGCTTAATTTTACTAGCAGGCATTGGTGATTTTAAACTACTGTTAGGTGTTCAGTATTTGAGCTTATGCCATTTTGAACTGAGGGAAGATTGTAATATAAGATTTAAAATTGTAGCAGCAGGGCCTGGGATATAGCTCAGCAGCATAAACACCTACCTGGCAAGCATAAGGTCATGAGTTTGATTCCCAGTAAACCCCTTCCCCCCAAAGAAAAGAGTTCTTTATAAAATTGTAGCAGCAAAAATAGACTTCACATTTTGGGGGATAGGTATTTATATTTTTTCATCTGACCAATTATATTTGAACTCACTCGTGAGGTTAACCTAAGGGTATTAAAAAAAGTTGACACTATAAATATTCAGAACTTCTATAGTCCATTGTCATTTATATTCTTCTCTTCATAAGTACTATTAGAAAAGCATGAAAATGGAAAAGTATTTGATAATACAACTAAATATCTATTTGAAAAATGCACAAAGAAACACATTCCAACATGATTATTGATTGAATTAATTCTCTGGGGTCTTTCCTTTCTCTCGTTTCTGCGTTGGAGAAGCAGTGCTTCAGGATAAAAGGGCAGAGGATAAACAACAAGAATTCTTCCAGGTCCATGAAAACATGCATTTCGTCTCTGTACACACGAAAATAAGGAACATGGGAAAACAAAATTTTTACCCACTATAAGTATGGGAGGTTCATGAAAAGCTGATACCAATCTCATACTTGTATACTGCTTTCCGTTTATGAAGCTTTTCCCCCCACATGATTCTCTTGATTCTCAAAATAATTTCATGAAGCTCAATAAATGTGGTTACTGGACTCATTTTACAGGTGAGAAAAATGATGCTTAAAGAGATCAACTGGCATTCTCATGCTCAAATTTTGGTACAGAACTAGGTTTTCTGATTTTTTGTTTAATATTCTTTGTACTATACCATATTGCTTGTCAAACAAATGAAGCATTTATAGTTTAACAGCAAAAGTTGTATGATTTCAAAATTCACTTGGTGCCTCTTTGTCATTAGGAATGATTTACAGAACAGGACAGACATGTATGTTATAAATACTTGGCATTATGATCAAAAGGTCCATTCCAAGAGAGCAGTTTAATCAATAAATTCAAAGTTAGGAAGTTAAAAGTTAAAAATTAGGAAACTTGAAAGTCATTTTATTCCCTTAACTGATTATTCTATCTTCCTTTGTACTGATAAGATTGTAAAATTCAGTTTAAATGCTAAATATATCAAGCATCTAGTAACTTGTTCTCATTAAACAGAAAAAGCTTTTGTACATTCTTCTTATATTGGAAATGGGAAAATTTGAAAATTTACTTAGACATAAATGGTGTTACTAAAAATATTCTACTGCAATATTGATAACTTTGATGATAGTTTAAAGTAAATTGCATTTTTAGTGCTTCCTTCAGCAGCAGATTGACTCAAGTAAACTGTATTTTTTAAAAAAGCCAGTATATAAATAAAATTTGGACAGTAGACTATAACATCAAAACATTTGCTTCTGAGAGGTCCTGTGTTTTTGTTTTCACAAATATTTGCTTAAAATATTTTGTTTCAATCCTTAGATAGCTTATAAAACAAAATTTTTAGGAGTAGTAAGTCTGGAAACAAAAATGAGTATAAAACTTATTTTCTTATTATGTTCAAGCAAGAATAAGGGAAGATAAATATTTCTGAGAACGGTAAAAAACCTGGTACCTTAAATGAGAAATTGCTATTTTAGTCCTAGTCAATATTTCTGAGATTGTTTACTTTGCACATGAACAGTGTACTTTTAAATACACTTTACTATTCAATAGTAACTCAAAAGAGTATAACTGCTGATAAAAATCTTTTAACTGGGCTATATGTTAACAAAAAAAATCTAAGAAAAATTGGATAGTATTGACACATCTGAGCACTGAGGTCAGCTATATTCTAACAAAATGAGAATGGGGGTAATTAAGTAGATACTCCAGTTTTGATAAAATTGTCAGTTTTGCCTGATAATTTAGCAAAATACCTGATTCGGTAGTCTAACAAGCACAGTGCTCTGAACCAAAAAGCTTACAAAATAGTGTTAGTTTGGGTTTATAACTTTTTTTTAATGCTTTCATTGCACACTCTGCTGTTAATATTGGTATTTATCCTGAAATGACACCCAATCTATTCTAGTTAGTTCTTTGGCATTTTTGAGGTCAGCAGAAGCACTCCTTCCTGGGCTTCACTGCTTCCTCAGAAGAATGCACAGTATTTGGAACAAAACCACTTTTAACCCCTTCCCAGCCATCCTGAATACAAATTTCTCCCTTTTTAATAAGTTCATAAATGTCTCGTGTCAAGATTGTGAAGGATTCCTCAACGTTTGTTGCATCTTTGGC
Source organism: Dasyprocta punctata (assembly GCA_004363535.1). NCBI lineage: Eukaryota > Metazoa > Chordata > Mammalia > Rodentia > Dasyproctidae > Dasyprocta > Dasyprocta punctata. The sequence goes on along the minus strand of RJWM01003276.1, from coordinate 39,043 downwards.
TGAAGTTTCGATATACTTCATTCCACAGTCTGCAGACAGCTTTTCAGCTTCTTCCCTTGTAACCTGACGCTGTGAAGCTAAATCGCATTTATGTCCCACTAGCAGAAAAACAATCTGAAATGGCTGTACGTGCATTTTTGCTTCTTCTAGCCAATCTTTCACATGTTCAAAAGACCGTCGGTTAGTAATGTCAAATACTAAAAATCCACCAACTGAGTTGCGGTAATATGATCGAGTTATTGATCTGAAAAATAAAGAGAAATAAGGATGTATAAGGACAACATGTTATTTCCCCCTCCTTCAAACAATGTAGCACTATAATCAAATATGAAAATACTTAAATCAAATATAAAATATCATAAGTGAACACTATTCTATAAGACTAATATGCAACCCTGTTTCATACACCAACAGAACATTAAAGTAATAATGGTTAGGCCAGGTGTGATGGTACATGCCTGCAATCCCAGCACTTGTGAGGCTGAGGCAGGAATGATTGCCATGAGCTCTAGGCCAGCCTGGGCTGCATAGTTGGTTCAAGGCTAGCCTGAACTACATAGTGAGACCCTGTCTGAAACAAACAAACAAACAAACAAACAAACAAAGTAGTAATGCTTAGATAGGTACATAAGCATGTAAATGGTATGTTGCCTTCCATTGTCTTATGATTATTTGTTTTTGTTTTTAAATATCTCACTGAATAATTTTATACCCTTGTGGTCAAAAGTAGGCATATGGAAGGATTAAAGGGCAGGGGTTGCACAGCAAATCAGATCATAAAAATCTCTTCTTGTCATGTAATGCAAACCCCCTCCTCTAACAGTTTAGGAAAAATAGGTCAGTATCATGGATTGAATGTGTGTTCACCTATTATGTTGAAATTCTGATCCTTAATGTGATAGTGTTAGGAGGTGAGGCCCTTGCGACGTAATCCAGGTTGCGAGGTCTTCATGAATGGGATCAGAGCCCTTATAAAAGAGACACTAGAGGGCTCTCTTTTGTTCTTTGTACCCAGAAAGGTTACAAGAAGATGCACGCCTTTAATCCCACCACTCAGGAGGCTGAGGTAGGAGGAGCGTTCTGAGTTTGAGGACGGCTTGGGCTACAACGCAAGCGCAAGGCTGGTCTGAGCTACATAGTGCGACCCTGCCTCAGAAAACCAGGGCTGGGAGTTTGGCTCAGTGGCTGTTGTGAGTTCAATCCCCAGTGCTGCAAAAACAAAAACCAAAAAACAAAACAAAACAAAAAAACCCAACAAACAAACAAACAAACAAAAAAAAAACCAAGAAGATGCAAGTCTGCAACCCAAAAGAGGTTCATCAGAACCTAAAAATGCTGGCACCCAAATCTCACCTGACTTCCAGCCTCCAACATGATGACAAATAAAGTTCCATTGTTCAAATCCTTTGTTCTATGGAAATTTGTGCTGACTAAGACAGACTTGTTCTAGTGTTAGTTACAGGTCTATTCTTATGCTAAACCAATTTAAGAATCAGAATGTGGTTTGAACCTGGATATGAGTGTGAGATGTGCTAATGAATGATTTTCTGCTCCCTCAGATGTAGCCTTCACCCTTTTTCAGGTCTCAGGAAGTTGCTCTGTACAAATTCCCTTGCCCTCTGCCTTGCAGTGTGGAACAGTCAAGGGGGGTTAGTGGCTGGCAACTGGGGAAAAGAGAAGTCAGAGCACTTGTCTTAGTTACTTTCCTTGTCGCCGAGACAAAATACCCAGCGCTCAAAGTTAAAGGAGGAAAGGTTTATTTGGCTCACATTTTGTAGAGGTTTCGGTTCACAGTTGGCTGGCTCCAAGGCAGGGTTGCATGTCAGAGGGGCTTCACAGAAGAGAAACAGTTTATGGCAGGCAGAAGGTAGAAAGGCAACAAGCTACAAGCAACTAGCAGCAACCCTCTTTCTGTCCTTTGTATCTTATCCAGGCTATCATCCTAAGGGTGGGTAGCATTCACACCAAGAGTGGGGCAGCCTTAATCCTAGCAATGCACCCTGAATGATCCTAGCATCACATCCTTGATCCCAGAAGCACACATCCTAGATCTAACCACCTCTGAAAAGCCCCACTTATGATTGCATAAGGCTTAGGGGGGACATCTAGACATAAGCCATAACAGTATCTATCCCTTCTTTTTTCTCTGGCAGGCTGTGATTGTCTCTGTTGGGCTGTGGTTCTATTCCTCTGCATCAAGGCTCCTGTTGCGGGAGTGTATCTCCCATAGCTAGGCTGTCACCAGGCTTTTTTTTTTTTTTCGAGACAGATCTTGGCTATGTAGCCTGGGTTAGATGTGAACTCAAGACCCTCCTGCTTCAGCCTTGTCACCAGATTTGGATGATACCATTCTCCTTACTTGCCTCTTCCGGGCAGGTGGCTAATGGCTTCCCACTGTTGCTGTCCCTGAATGTGTCACCATCCTTTTTGGTGCACTTGACATCTTTGGAAACAGTCACTTCATTAAGCTCTTTTCAGTTAATCTACATTTGTGCCATCTGTTTCCTGGTTGAATTATGAGACAAGACGAAGGTTCATCCTTCCTTCCTTCTTCCCTGTTCTCTCTAATAATCATATTGCTTGGTAAATGAGATATAATTCAATGTTTATTACACGGGATTAACTGGTCAGGGGAGAAAGTTGGCATGCTCCTTTCTCAGACTGATCTGATCACTTGTCTGAGGGCACCACAACCCTTGTGGTGTTCGCACTGCTGAAACCACAGCTCAGTTCAGTGACCCAATACCACAAACACCTTTGTTGCTGGAGTGTGAAGGAAATATTTTACCTTTCTTTTCTATTTTTCTTGCCTCCCAGTTTCTCCATGGAATTTATTTTCTTTCTCTCTTCCTTCCTTTCTTTCTTTCTTTCCTTTTGGCCCTGGAGATCAAACTCACGACCTTGCATTTAACAGGAAAGGGTTTGAATTGCTGAGCTAAATCCTCAACCCTCTCCATGGAATTTCTAATAGATTCCCAAGTGACTATTTCTAAAAAGGTTTTGAGGGCTACAGTGCTATACAGAGACTAATAAACAAAACAAAACAAACGAAACAAAAAAACCAAACCTATCACAATCTTTGGCAAGCTAAGAATAATGCAGTTTATTGCCTTTTAAAAATTTTGAAACATAATTAATTTGCTATACTTTTACCACTCATCCTCATACATATGCATTTAGGAAGATGGGCACTGTCATAAGAGAAACTTAACTAAGGCCTATGTTATTAGACTGAAAGCATCAATTCATTCTGCATCTTCCCCTTCAGCCCATTTAATTTGCCATTAGTATAATTTTTAGAAACACATTTTTTGGTATGGAAAACTCAATACTGAAATACTTGTATATGCAGAGACACACTTACACTGTAGGAAATAACATGTTTTCTAATACTTTGTTTTCTTTTTTGGTACTAGGGATTGAACCCTGGGCTTTCACACATTCCCAGCCCTTCTTATTTTTAAGTTGAGCCAGTGTCCTGCCCAGGCTGGTCTTGAGCTTTTTATCCTCCTGCCTCAGCTTCCCAAGTAGCTGGGATTATAGATGAGCATCAGTACCTAGCTTGTATTTATTTATTTATTTGGAACCCAGCTGGCAAAGTTTTATAGAATAAAACTATGTCAAAGTATATGTAATATACTCTATGAAACAACTCTTACCAGTAATTAGTTGGAATAAAATGTCTCGATAAGACATCTATCATTTTTAATATAATAACTTGATCTCTAGTTTGTACTGGGTCTGGATATTAGGTTTAGAAAAATTCTGATCTGTTAAGCTTGAAAGTCAGATATAGTTGTCCCATAAAACAATTGGACATCCCTGCTACCAATCAACTGGAAGAAGTTGGGCGTGGTGGCGCACACCTTTAATCCCAGCACTTGGGAGGCTGAGGTAGGTGGAGCGTTGTGAGTTCGAGGCCAGTTTGGGTTGCAACGTGAGCACAAGGCCAGGCTTAACTATATAGTGTGACCCTGTCTCGAAAAAACTAGGGTCAGGAGTTTGGCTCGGTGGTCTAAGTGCCTGCCTGGAAGGTGCAAGGTTGTGAGTTCAATCCCTGGTACTGACAGAAAAAAAAAAAAATCTGGAAGAAGAGGCACATTTTCAGATGGAAAATTTGACTTGGAATGCAGGCCTTGTGGAGGTAATGAGGAAATAACCTGTTTTTCTCTGGACCTTCTTCCCTTAGGACTCTAGAAGTTCTTGAAAGTATTATGAAGAGGTAGGGAGCAGATCCTAAAGGAACTAGGTGGGGAGATTACCCTGTAAAGAATTTAAGAGTAACGATTCTTTGTAAGCAATGATATCTTGTTACACGTTACATTATATCAGGCAAGCATTTGAACTGCTGAGCTAAGTCCCCAGCCCATGTTACCTTATATCTACTTCCTTCTGGGCCTTGAAAATCTCACTAAATAAAAAGAAAATAACTGGAAGAAGGGGACAGAGGAAAACGAAGAAAGGGAAAGAAGAAATAAATGGATTTCAATCAAATCTCATGTTTGTTATGGAGGAATTAACTCTGCAGAGCTTGTGGGTCAGGTCCATATAGCTGTACATTCTTCTACATCTCAGGCTCTGCGAGGTATCATTATAATTGCTCTCTGGAAATAGCTCAGTAAGTCCCTCTCCCTTTGTTATATTCATTTGGGAAAATGCTATCTCTGGTTCAGTCCAGAATGCAGCTGACTATTTCTGGGGAAAGTCACTCAACCCAGGCAGGCTGCGTCACTATGAATTAATTATAACCAATCCCAAGGGGACACTCAGCACTGCTGGGATACTGCTAATATTTGGGGAAACTCTTCCTCTTTCCTCACATTTAGGAAGAAGTGGAATTTCCATTCAACCTTTCTCTCTGCACAAGAGAACTGGAGGAACATTTTACACTTTTAATTCCCCTACAGAAGGAAAAATGGGTGTTCTATTTGCTAAAAGTCTGTTTCTCAGATCAGTGGGCAGGATAGTGGTGTATTCAGTCTTCTTGTATAGCAGTCTTTCTCCCTCCTTTCTGGATGCAGGCACTGGCTTGCTAACCGTGAGAACCTTGTAGGTGACGTGTATTTTGCTCCTTGCTGAATACCTGTGGTTTTCAGTCCCTGACACATAGTGAGTTCTTATTACATCTTAGTGACTTAATGAATGGTTGATTTGTTCAGAATCACATTCTTTACCACTGGGGAAATAGGAGAAATGACAGAGAAAGAGACAGAGAAAGGAAATTTGAAGAAAAGAAATAATAGGTGTTCAGAAAAAGAAAGTCGTCCAATACTAGTAGTGTGATTTTATGTTTTTGCACTCAGGTTGCTGTGTTGCTAAGAGCATTCTCAGAACTAGAGGAAGGGTGAATACATTTTCAGAAACATATACATTCTAAAGATATATCAAAGGTGGGCATGATGGCTGTAATGCCAGCACTCAGGAGGCTGAGGCAAGAGGATAGGTGTGAGTTTGTGGTCTGCCTGGGCTCCATACTGAGTTCAAGGCCAGCCTAAACTACAAAGTGAGATCCTGTCTCAAAAAAAAAAAAAAAAAAAAAAAAAAAAAAAAAAAAAAAAAAAAAAAAACAACACACACACACACACACACACTCACACAGACAGACAGATACACACATACACACATGATATATCAAATAAAAATATAATGGCCAGTAATCTCTGTGAAGTTTCTAGGGGAAGGGGTCCCTTTAATCTGGAGCATACTGATGAAGCCAAAGAAGGTAAGTTATAGTATTGTGTCCCTATCAAGAAGAAAATACATAGTATTTGACAGACATTTTTGAATTCTGGAGGAAATTTGTATACTATAATGTGCTTCTGACCCATTAAGTGAGATCCAAAAGGCTACTAGTTATAACAGGGTTGAAAGTGCTGGGCATGAGGCACACACCTATAATCCCTGCACTCAGGAGCCTGAGGTACGGTGATCACCAAGGGTTCAAGGTCAGCATGGGCTACAGACCAAGACCCTGTTTAAAAACAAAGAAACAAGGAAAAGAAAAGAAGAAGAAAAAAAGGACTGAAAACAAGAGAAGACTTTTGGCTAGTCAAAGTTATACTGCGAACGATTTGGCCATTTGGATGATGGGCCATCAGACCTAATGGTATTTGTTTAAAGCGCCTATAGCAGACTAAGATGCTCTATTATGTGCAGGGCAGCCCCTACTAGACAATTACAGGAGTAGCACTTTGGACTAAAGCATGCTTGTTGTCAAAGGCTATTACACTTTTGAAAAATAGTTCTTGGCTTATGACTTGGCTTTGATAGACTAAATGCCTGGCTGCAGAACATCAAATGACTGTGCAATCTGAGTGCCTACCATGGGTTGGATGCTCTCTGATTCACCAGTCTGCAGCTTTGTCACCAAGCAAAAGTCACATAGATAAGGAGTACGGGATGGGACCTGCATGGATCTGGAGTAGTAGCACCGCTCACACACCTGGCACACTTGTTCCTGAAGTACCCCTTGAGTCCATTACCTTACTTGAGTTTTTCTATAATTAAATAGAAAAAAACTCCAAACCTGCCTTACCAGTAGTTCTGAATACGTTAGCATTCACAGCCCCACTCTGTGGTGAACTCAAAGATCATGGAAAAAGGAACCCTCCATTTGTGGAACTTCCAGCAGCATTACTAATTGTCGAATTTTTTCTCCCAAAGGCAGAGATGGAAAAGTAGCTGAAAATTCACAGCAGCTCTGAACAGTATGGTAAGCAGTGTTTCGTCCCATACACAGAAGCTGTGGCATGGGGAGCAAAGGGTGAAAGTGGGGTGACAGTGCCGCTCACAATTGTACTTAACGAGTCACTAAAATTTTTTGTTGTTTCTAATCCCTGTAACTCTGAACTTTGCTGACATAAAGGTTTCAGTATTCAAGGGAGAAATGCTTTCACTAGGGAACCCTGTATGCTTCTACTGAATTAGCAGCTGAGGGTGCCAATTGGCCTTTTTTTTTTTTTTTTGTACCAGAAATCGAACTCAGGACTTCATGCTTGCCAGGCAAACGCTGCACTGCTGAGCTAAATCCCTGGCTCTTTGGGGGCTTCTTACAGCAGTGAGTGAGCAGGCAGAAACATCAAGGGGACCACACAGGCTTCTTGTGGTTCTGTGTGTGGAGAACGCATGGATTCTTTTGCTTCATTCCAAGCCTGGTCTTGCACTTTCCTATCTAGACTCTAGGCCTCAAACATGCTTCTAGTAACTTTCATTATTAATTAAGGTCTTCAGGTCAGTTTTGTTGCTAGCAACCAAAGACCTGATAGTTGGCATAGATTTTGTAAGGAAAAAAGTGGTACAAAGCAAGATTTGGACTATTTTATAACTTCCAATATATTTTTATAAGACCAAGGTTCATTCTCTTTTAAAAGATTTGTGACTCCAGATAATAATGTACTGTATATTTCAAAAAGCCAAAAGAAAGAATTTTGAATGTAGATGGATAGGCTTAATCTGATTTAAACATTATACAGTATATCAAAATATCACAAGGTACCTCATAAATACATACAACTTTCATGTGTTTACATGTCAGTTTAAAAGTAAATTAAATTTAAAAATGATAGTGAAAATAAATAGCATCAGATCTACCTTCTTTTTTTTTTTTTTTTTTTAAAGGTTTTTGGGACAAGGTCTTGCTAAGCAGCCCAGGCTGGACTTGAACTCACAGTGATCCTCTTGCCTTGGCCTCCTGAATGCTGGGATTACAGGTATAATGTTTAATATCATTAATTACAAGTACCATGCTATACAGCAGATCTCTAGAAATCTCTCATCTTTCACGGCTAACACTATACTCATTGAACAGTAATTCCCAATATCTCTGTCTTCCACCCCTTGACAACCATCATTTTACTTTCTACTACAGCAAGTCAAACTTCTTAGACACCTCAGTTAGTGCAATCATGCAGTATCTGTCTTTCTGACTAGCTTATTTCATTTTATTTTATTTTTATTTTTATTTTTTTCTGGCATGGGGGATTGAACTCACAACCTCGCACCTGCCAGACAGGTGCTTAAGTCACTGAGCCAAACTCCCGGCCCTGGTTTTTTTTTGAGGCAGGGACGCACTGTGTAGCTCAGGCTGGGCTTGCACTCGCGTTGTAGCCCAAGCTGGCCTCGAACTCACAACGCTCCTCCTACCTCAGCCTCCCGAGTGCTGGGATTAAAGGCGTGCGCCACTACGCCCGGCTAGCTTATTTCATTTAAGATAATGTCCTTAAGGTTCATTCATATTTTTGTATATGGGAAGATTTCTTTCTTATTTACTTATTTATTTTTGAGACAAAGTCTTGCTATTAGTTCAGGCTGGACTTGAATGCTTTGCCTCAGTCTCCCAAGTGCTGGAATAACAGGCATGTGTCACCATGCCCAGCATGCCTTCTTTTTTATGGTTGAATATTTCATTGTGTGCATGTACAGTTGTTTTTTTTTTGGTACTGGGAATTGAATTCAGGACCTTGTACTTGCCAAGCAGGCGCTTGTGCCACTGAGCTATATTCTGGGCCCAGTATTTTCTTTATTCACCTGAAAAGTTCATTGTTACACATGTATTTGTTTTACAATAACAGAAAAGAAAAATGGTCACCTTGTTTATGGAAAAAAATTTTAGCTCTTTCATTTTTTTCCCTTTAATTCTTTTCCTGAATTAATAGACAAGTGATTATATAACAACAGTAGTAGAGTTTGCATTTATTTACAAAGAATTATTTCATATATGACTATGTAGTCAGTGCCTGGGAATTGGGAATCTTCTAGTTTCCTGGAAGGCATATGGGAACAAGATGCTGTTGCCATCTGAAGGATAAAATTCTGTGGGCCCTGGAGAGGTCAAGATTACTTAGAGCTAGGTAGGGTGGTGTAGCTTATAATCCCAGGATTTGGGAGGCTGAGGCAGGAGGATCACCGTGAGTTCCAGGCCAGCCTGGGCTCCATAGTGGGTTCAAGACCAGCCTGAACTGCAAAGTGAGAACCTGTCTAAAAAAAAAAAAACAAAAACAAAAACAAAAATTCCTTATTTGTATATAAAATGTTAAGCAGCAAGATGATATGCTTATATGCTACTATGAACTTTGTTGGATATACATAAGACTCTTTAAAAAGGAACAAAATACTGAGCCCTTGCTGACTAAGGTAAATTGAACCAGATGTTCCATCCTGCGGCTTTGCCAAAAGTAGAACAGTCATTTGAAGGATAGAAACACTTTGATGCCAAAGGCTTTTGGCAGCTAGTGGTCTGTGAATGCATTAGCCTCTTTTTCACCATGGTTTTACATTCCTTCTGCCCTTCTGGAGACAGTCATTGTGTTGATGCTTTACTTACCTCGTTCCCTTGCCTTGTAATGTTGGCCCTTGGGACTGATGTGGAGAGACTAAAATCCAAGGCTTCCAACTCCTTTTACCACTACTGAATAGTCCCTGCCCTTGCCTAAGATTTTAAAACGTGACCATTTTAATTTAGGACAGTCATTTCTCATACACACAACATTTAAATTTTTTTGTTGGTATAATTCCAGGGTCTTTCCATAAAAATCAGGTTGGACTATGTGAATCAATTTCCTTGTGGCCACCTCTTATTTTCAAGATTGATCATTATTATTATTATTATTATTTTTTGTGGCACCAGGGATCGAACTTACAGCCTCACACCTGCCAGACAGGCGCTTAAGCCACTAAGCCAGACTCCCAGCCCTAGTTTTTTTGAGGCAGGGTTGCACTATGTAGTTCAGGCTGGCCTTGAGCTCATGTTGTAGCCCAAGCCGGTCTCGAACTCACAACGCTCCACCTACCTCAGCCTCCCAAGTGCTGGGATTAAAGGCGTGCGCCACCATGCCCGGCTTCTGATCACTATCTTCTGACAGTGAGGCCTTCTTACCATTCCACCCCTCTATTCACCTTTTATATTTTATTATTCTCTGTAGCAATTAACATCTTCTGACAACCTATATCATTTTTTTTCAGATAAGCTTCATGAGAGCAAGGATTTTTTTTCTGTGTATTTATTGTTGTACGCTGTATCCCGTTTGTTTAAAACTGGGCATGCCCAAGTTCTATGAATATTTATAAATGATTAAATAAGTCAGTTAATAAGTTTGGGGCAACCCACTTTCCAGGCTCCCTTCTGTCCATCTCAAACAGAAGCTTTCTTTCTCTCAATACATTCTTCCTATTCTTAACCTTGATTGTTCCTAGAATTCATTCCTCAATGTTAGAGACATGAACTCAGTGTTTTGGACATCTAGAAGCCTGGGAGTTTCATTTCCCTACATCATTTGGAAGTCTTCCAACAAGATAACTGGTTCAAGTTATGAGTTTGCTTCTGTTTCTTCCTACTCTTCAAAAAAAAATTAGTAAGTTCATAACCTGTTAGGTTGTATCCCAGTAGCATTCAATTGCTGAGGAAATGGGAGAATAAAATAGAGAAATTTTAAAATCTTATTTTCTTTCAATATTTATGGTAGATATTTATAAAGTCAAAAAGGATAATGGCTGGGTATGGTGGCATACACATGTAATCCCAGTACTTGGGAGGCTGAGGCAGGAAAACTGCTGTGGGTTTCTGGCCAGCCTGGACTACATAAGTGTGTTGAAGACTAGTCTGGACTACAGAGCAAGACCCTGTCTCAAAAAACAAACAAGCAAACAAAAGACAATGGGCCAAATCCTTGTGAGTGAATGTACACAGATAACATATATATACATAGATACTTTTCTAGAAAATATTTTATTTATATTGCTAGTATGTAAATTAGTAGTATGGTGGTACATACCCATAATCCCAGCTACTTTGGAGGCTGAAGCAGGAGGATTTCAAGTTTGATTTCAACTTATACAAATAAAGTGAGACTCTGGTCTCAAAGACAAAAACAAAGGCAAAATAAAAGCTTTAAATTGATAGTAATTCAAATTGTACTTTTTAGTAGATTTTGTAATGTAGAACAAGTTATGTGTGAAAATCAAAATAGTTTATTTGGAAATGAGAAATGTTTTTAGCTTCATTGATTGTCCTCAAAGCGATAATGAAATAATGTTTATTTTCTATTTGGCATAGTACCAAAAAATATAAGACTCCAGCACTTATTCCAATGTTGTCTGTATCTATTGTAGAACAATAATGAGACACTGTCCAGCTTCTCAAGCTTACTTTATTTTCCAAGAAACCTAAGAATTATATCATCTGGCAAAATTAAAGAGTGCATTTTCTTGTGCTGCAATTCTCTCATCATTTCTGTGAGTGCTGTCTGGTTTCATATGGCTTTCTCTAGACTCCTTTGTGTCACATGATTTTGTAGATTTCTCCACATTCTGGAATGTATGATTAATGTTTATGCTTTTTTCTCTCATTCTATCTCTGAAATTATTCAGGTTTGATTTTCAAGGCAGTTGAAAACATGGAGTTTCTCTCTTCCTAAGTTTGAGTTTTTGACAAAGTGACTTGTTATCTCTTTTTTTTTGTACCAGGGATCAAACTCTTATGCTACTGAGCTAAATCCCTGGCTTGACAAAGTAAAACTTGACATAGTAACAAGTTATGTACCTGGCATTCTCCTGTTTCCCAGTTCCCCAAGTTGTCAATATCATTATACCATAATTTTTGTAAGTTCGCTAGCATTTATGTTATTTTCACTACACAGTTAGTTTTCATTATTGAGCTCTGGAGTAAACTGTGACTTCATTTTCTTTCTTGCACAACTTTTTCTTTTCCTTAGAACTAATGATCTTGCATATTAGTCAAGACAGAAGGGGCTATACTGTAGCAACAAACTATAGGAAGAATGTTAAATAAATTGGTTGTGCTTTAAAACTACCACATCTAACTTCTCAAACCCACTGGTCAGAACTAATCACATGATTGTGTCTGAGTGCAAAAGGGAACATGAATATATTCGCATTTATCCAGAAGAAAATAACCATTCAGGTAAGGGTGAGTACTACTACAAGGGTCTCACTATGCAGTTCAGGCTGGCCTTGAACTCACTTTTGTAGCCCAGGCTGGTCTTGAAGTCGAAACAATCCTTCTGCCTCAGCCTCCCTCCCGAGTGCAGGGATTACAGGCGTGCACAACCATGCCTGGCTTCTTTTATTTTTTAAAAAATACTCTGTTCCTCTTTTATCACTGCAACTTCCTCTTACTATCTGCTTGAAGAAACTAAAGATAGATTATTTTTAAAAAACACTTTCTCGTCCCTTAGTATGTTTCTGTTTCCCCAACTGTTGTTTCTCGTTTGTTTTGGTCTCTAGGTTTCACATTACAGATTTTCTAATACTTCATGTAACTTTTCACTGAGAGTAAAGACATCACTGTAAGATGATCAGGCTGAATCATTTAGTTGAGGAAATCCTAATGTTGGTGTCTTTAAGACTTTCTTCTTGGCCTGCTCAGATTTACCAGAAACGATTTCGCCAATATCCTGTGTGAAGGGTGAGTTCTTCACTGCTAGCACTCTGGGAGCTAAGTGGGGGAGGAGGGCAGAGGGCGAGTTAGTCTTTACATTGGCCAAGTCAATATTTATTTAAAGAGTTCTCCCCCTCCCTTTTTTTGTACTGGAAATTGAACCCAGGACTCCATCCACATTATTTATTTATTTATTTATTTATTTCATCTTTAAATTTTGGGATAGATTCTTGCTAAGTAACTAAGTTGCCCAGGCTGGGCTCAAACTTGTGACCTTCCTTCAGCCTCCCAGAGTGCAGAGGTTACAGGCATGTGCCACCATAGCTGGCGTGATTCCAACATCAAATGACTGGTGCATTCATTCAAAATTCTTATGTTTAATTCTTATCAAAGAATCAATTTCTAGTTTTTTGCTAACACGGGGGAAGTAGTCATTTGGTGGGGAGGGGAGGAGAGGGGAGTGGTGGTACTTCCAGAAGTATCTGGTGCCATCTTTTCCTGGGTTTTTGGTGCACGCAACTGGAGTACATTGGGTTGGTTTTGGCCTCCCCCTTATCATCTTAGAAGTGTTTAGGTTTATAGTTAAGCTAAATAAATGTATATATTTCTTCTACTAAATCATTATCCTGGTTAATTTCAGCTTCTCTTGAAGGAGCTGGAAGAAATATAGCATTTAGGAATTGCAAAGCTACTTCTTACTACTTATGAAACTTTAGGGTACCATATCCCGTATTTGCTTTCCAATACCTCTCCCTTATCTAATGAGGCAAAACGCTTCAGACAAGCTTTTCCATATCAGCATCAGGATGGATTCAGACCTTTGCTAAATGTCGCGGTGCAGTCACTGGGCATGGTGTGGAGGGGAGCGCCAATGGCCACTGATGTCACAGGTGATTGCTGTTAGTTGCTACGACTTTGTAAGCTATTGTTCCTTTTGTTTACTAAATACAGTAGTGCAATAATAGTTTGGGAGGACATTAATTTCAGTCTTCAGGGAAGGAAACTGGGTTGTGTGTAAACAGGAAGACTTTTCGAGAAAGAAACCACACAGCCTGTCATTAAAACTCATTTCAACCATAACAGAAAGTCTGGCATAGTGGAAAGACCACACCGAACATGACATTGGCCTCTGTATTAGAACTGGAAGCCCAGTGTGGTGGTGCACACATGTATGTAATCCCAGTAATCTGGGAGGCTGAAACAGGAGGATGGCAAATTTGATCCCATCTCTGGCAACTTGGTGAGACCTTGTGTCTTAGTTACTTTTCACTCGTTGCTGGGACAAAACACCTCACACCCAAAATTAGGGAAGGAAAGGTTTATTTAGCTTACAGTTTTTGGAGGTTTCAGTCCATAATCAGCTGGCTCCAAGGTAGGGTGGCATGGCACTGAGGCAACACTTCAAGGCAGCAGCCAAGCAAAAAGCAGCCAGAGTAAAAGGGGGTGACAGTAAGCCTCTTCTCCCTTATATTGTGCACAGGACCCCCTCCCCCCACAGTGTGGGTGTAGCATTCACAAATCTCCTTGCCTTCCTTTGCACAGGATGAGGATATTTACAAAGAACCCTGGCTCACCTCTGAGTCTCTTAGTTAAACTTCTGACCTTCTCAAATTGACACAATGAACAGGTAAACTGCTTGTGCTCTACACCCCAGGATATAGAGCTTCTGAGTTACTTAATTAAGCTTCTAGACTTCTCAAGTTGACACAATGTATAAACCATAGCACCCTGTCACAAAACAAAACCAACCCCAAAAGCCACAGAGAGGGAATAGTGGAAAAGGAAATGGAGAGGGAGGGATGGAGGAAGGGAGAACCAAGCTCTTGTGCAAACCTAAAATGAGTTAGAAAGCTTTAGGTAAGTCAAAGACTCTGAACAGTATATTATTTTAGAAAATGAGAATGTTGCATCTAGTCATCTCTTTGTTCCTTTCTAGTCCTATGCCTGTAGTCAGCTACTTATCTACCAAAATGGTCAGAATGTTGACCAAGGTGTGGTTGATCTCTATTGTCTGTTTCTTTTACTTCTTGCTTTATAAGGTATTGAGATTGAATCCAGACATTTGCACTGAGCTGCAACTCCAGCCTTAAAGGGTCTCTCTAAATTTCTAATTTGTCCAGGGTGGACTTGAACTGGTGATCCTCCTGCCTTAGCCTCCCAGAGTGCTGGGACTATCAGCATGCACTACCACACTTGCCTTAAAGTTTCTCTCATGTGTCTTTTCATCTATATTTTCAACTTACGTCTCACTAAGTCTCCTCATATCCAATAATCCTCTGCATAGAAATAATTTTTTGTTTTTGTGTTTGAGACAGGATCTCACTATGTAGTTCAGGCTGGCCTTGGACTCACAGCTCTCCCCCTGCCTCAGTCCCCCAAATGCTGGGATTGATTTTAGATATGTGACACCATGTCTGGCTAATTATATCTTCTCTTTCACTTTTGATTTTCTTTTCAATGTCTATCCATCTACTCTATTAAGTCCATATAAAATTTCATATTTTTTCATTAGCTTCTGCTTTACTAATCTCTCAGCATTTTGATAGCCTTGTAATATCTAAGAAATCTAAAATTATGAATGCTCGGCCTTTGCTCCTTTTCTTTTTCCCAGGTGTTTTTTATTGGGAGGTGTTACGGTTTGGATCTAAGACGTCCGCTAAGAGGCTCATGTGTTTGGAGCTTTTGGAAGGTGACTGGATCACAAGGGCTCTAACTTCATCAGTGGATGAATCCAGTGGTTGATTTGCAATTTAAAGGCATTAGTGGGAGGTGATGAAAGTTTAGGAGGTGGAGCCTAGCTGGAGGGGCCTCATGACCTCAGGACTGAATCTTTCCCTGGCACTTTCTCTTTGGCTCTTTCACTTCTCTCTGCTTTCCAGTTAGGAGGTGAACAGCTTCCTTCCACCAAGCCTATCTGCCATGTTTCTGCTTCATCACAGGCCTAAAAGCAACAGAGCCAGCTCACCATAGCCTGAAGCCTCTGAAACACTTCCCGCTTTAAATTATTCTCAAGTATTTTGTTGCAGCAATGGAAAGCTAATGCAGAATGTTCTGCGCTTTGAAAAGTACTAATGAGTTGTGTGAGCCATGCAAAAATATGACAAGTGGTTAGAAATCAAGCAAAAAGATAAATCCTTAAATTTTGAATGAGAGGACAAAAAAAAAAAAAAAAAAAAAAGAAAAAATTAAGGGACAGTCAAATCTACTAGATCTCACTCACTCTAAAATACAGTAAGCAGGTACTTGAAAAGGGAGCTTTGATGAATCTTTCAGAAACACCAGCAACACTGATAGAATTCTATGAGAGAGGAAAGGGTCAGCATTCCTGAAACATATTTCTACAATGTAAAGAACTAGGGCAACCCACTCGGGATCCCTTCTGCCTGTCTCCCAGACAGAAGCTTTCTTTCTCTCAATAAATACATTCTACTCGTAACCTCCATTGTTCCTACAATTCATTCTTCAATTTTAGAGAACACGAACTTATACCGGACATCTAGTAGGTTGGGAGTTTTATTCCCCTGTATTATTTGAAGGTCTTCCACTGAGATCACTGGATGGAGACATGGGCAACTCAATGCAAGAGCCCCTTACTCCTTCGGAATGTATTCTTAAGCACTGGAAGATGTTTGACCCTTCCACATTGGAAAAAGCTGTTTGATAGTTTTCTGCACATGTACGTGGCTAACTACCCCCTAGAGCCAAAATAGAATGTAGAAGGAAGTATTAATTATGATGCAATTTTACAACTAGAGGCATACTGTAAAAAAGAGAAAAAACCGGTCAGAATTGTCTTATGTTCAAACTTTTTAATATTTAGAAATAATTCTTATTTATGCTCCAGGTGTAATTATAATCCTTAAGAGACTGTTCCCATTCATAGGTTTCTTTCTCTCCATGACTTAAAAGAAATTAAGCTAGAACTAGGAAAATTTTCAGATGACCCTGATAAATATATCAATGTCTTTAGGAATTTACTCAAACCTGTAAACTAGATTAAAAAGATGTAATGTTAATCTTAAATCAAACATTGACTTCTAGCTGTTGCATTTGGAAATGAATGTCATATTGTTAATTTTAGACAACCAGGAGATAGACAGCCAGGTGAACCATGAGTTCCACTGGGGCACAGGCAGTTCTCACCCAAGACCCCCACTGGTCTAGTAACCAGACAGGAGATTAAAACAGGAGACATTTTCAAATGTGTAGTCTTGAAGGTCTAAAAATGACAAAAATCAAGCCTTCTGGTTATTTTAAATTTCAGTTATTTTTCAGGAGAAAGGTGAAAACCCCTCTGACTTCTTAGATCATTTACAAGAGGCATTAATAAAACATATTTCCTTAGATCCTGATTCGATAGAGGGACAAATTATTCTTAAAGATAAGTTTATTACCCAGTCAGCCTCAGATATCAGAAAAAGTTACAAAAGATAAAGCTGGGCGTGGTGGCGCATGCCTTTAATACCAGCAATCAGGAGCATGAGATAGGAGGAGCATTGTGAGTTCAAGACTGGCTTGGGCTACTGTGAGCCCAAGGCCAGCCTGAGCTACATAGTGCCACCTCGCCACAAAAAAACTAGGGTTGGGAGTTTGGCTCAGCGGCTTAAGCGCCTGTCTGGCAGGCGTGAGGTTGTGAGTTTGATCCCAGGTGCCACAAAAAAAAAAATAAATAAATAAAGGTTACAAAAGATAGCCTTTGCTCCAGATAGTTCAATTGATATTTTAGCAAAAAACAAAGAGACCAAAAAGTACTGCCTTTGTTGCAGCCTTAAAAAAAAAAAAAAAAAAAAAAAAAAAAGACTTTAAGTCTGATTCTTGGAGCTCCAAGAAGACTACACTGACCTGTTATCATTGCCACAAGCCAGGCCAATTTAAGAGGGATTACCTTAAGAGGCCCCCCAAGCCATGCCCTAACTGCAAAGGTGACCACTGGAGGTCAGGCTGCCCCCTGAGGCCAAGGCCCCAGAGTTCAAACCCATCCTATCAGTTGGTCCAACAAAACTGAAGGGCTTCAGGGCACTCTGCTTCCTCCCTCTGGCCAGACTGTCATCTCTGCCTGCCATCTCCACAAAGGAGCCCTGAGTAATCACGACCAGAGATAGAAACCAGCCTATTGCTGGACATTGGCACATGTCTTTGTCCTTCTCAACTCTGACCTTCCTTCCAGGCACTGTACCTCAATAAACAGTCACCAAAATACATGTTGCTTAAACTGTAACTGGGATAACTTTCTCTTCATTCATTCCTTTTGGTATGTCTAAAAACCCAACTCCAATCCTTGAGAGATTTTATCCTGTGTAAATACTGTAATATATATATCCAGGTTGCCAACTAATCAATGATGTTGAGACTGGTTTTTACAAATACAATATACATTGTTGTTCATACATAAACACGTAAGAGAGTTTTTCATTTGTTGAAATAATATATTAAGCAGGGTGTGGTGGCGCACGCCTTCAATCCCAGCACTCAGGAGGCTGAGGGAGGAGGAGCATTGTGAGTTCGAGGCCGGCTTGGGCTACAATGCGAGCTCAAGGCCGGCCTGAGCTACATAGTGTGACCCTGCCTCAAAAAGCCCTGGGCTGGGAGTTTGGCTCAGTGGCTTAAGCACCTGCCTGGCAGGTGTGATGTTGTGAGTTCAATCCTCAGTGCAAAAAAAAAAAAAAAAAAAAAAAAATCTGGTTCTCATACAATATCAAAAATTTAGATAATTATAACTAAAGCTAGAGGGATTTATGACAAAATGTCAAACTCCATCAAAGAGACCTAAGAGTCAGTTGGTTACAGTTGTTATCCTTTAAAAACAGTTTCGTGGGTTTTTTTTGCCTTTTTTTTTTTTTTTTGGTAACAGGGATCAAACTCACAACCTTGCGCCTGCCAGACAGGCGCTTAGGCTGCTGAGCCAAACCCCCGCCCCTATTTTTTGAGACAATGTCTCACTGTGTAGTTTAGGCCGGCCATGAACTCACTTTGTAGCCTAGGCTGGTCTTGAACTCACAACAATCCTCCTGCCTCGGCCTCCCAAGTGCTGGGATTAAAGGCGTGTGCCACCATGCCCGGTTTAAAAACAGTTTCTAAACTTACTTGTCAGCTCTACTGCTCGTGCTTTGATTATACATGCTTTTGTATACATAATTTGATAATACATATTTTGATTAAAGTTTGTTCTTGCCTAGAAAGTGCCAAAACCCAAGGTATACAGATGAAACCAATAACAAATATGCTAGACTCCTTTTACTGGATCCACCAGATCTTGTCCAGGGAAAAGGTATATGACACATATTGAGGCCTTAATTAACTATAGTCAATGGGCTTTAGATGACACCAGAGCTGGTCTTTCTCCTAAATAAAAATGGTGAAATTAATGAGACAGGTTGTCCTCCAAAATCAGATGGCATTAGACAGCAGCACAGAAGACACTTGTAAATTGTAAAAATTAAATGTTTTGTATATTCTTGATCCTTTTGCTAATATCTTAATAACTGTTCAAGATATTAGATGACAAATCAATGACATGTCAGACTCCAAAATTTCCTGAACCTTATCCTTATCCTCTTTATAGGAAATATAAGGTGGAAATTCCTCTTGGTGGAAATCTTTGCTAGCTTTATGAAAATTATCCTGTTGATTCTATTCTTTGGCCTGTGCATACTTGTTTCTTTGTCTCCTCCAGACTGAAAGCTGTACACCTACCCAAGATAAAAACACCTGGTATCTATTGAGGATTGAACCTCTGCAGAGTATCTTTAACTGCCAGTCAACAACCTCAGCCCCTTCAGCCTAAAGAAGCCAGATCGGTCTCGCCCATTACTCCCTCACGGCAGTTCAGGTTACTTCCTCAGAGAGGGGAATGTTACAGGCATCTGAGTTAGTTAGAAATATTATAGACAGTCAGACAGGGCTTGAAGGAGCCAGTGCAGAAGACCAGATACCTTACAACATTGGAAGAGACAGACACCTCTGCTTTAGGTCAGATCTCAAGACAAAAGGCAAAACAAATGCAATCACATCCTAAGTATAAACATCAGGGATGGATAATATAAATAGGTTTGAATCACTTTGAGGAAGCCAGGAGACACCATCCCAAACCCCTACAGAAAGAGTTACTGCTGTTTAGGCATGCCCGCTTGCTACATGATATGCTTCCCCATTTGTCCCTGATTTAATCAATTTTACCTGAACAATTAATCTTATTGGTTGACCAAAGTTCTGTCCCACCTCATACCTGTCTGCCTTGCCAGTTCCCTTGTTTTTCCCCATCTTGGACCCATCTCACCTCGTGATTTTGCTCTATAAAAGTCCCTAAAAAACTGGGAAGCACAAAGTCATGAGTTAGATCTCTGGTACCAAAAAAAAAAAAAAAAAAGTCTCTAGAAAAGACAGAATCTTTGGCAACCCAGTTGAGACCCCTTCAGTCTCTCTCCCAGACAGAAGCTTTCTTTCTCTCAATGAATATATTCTGCTCTACAAAAAAACAAAACAAAAAACAAAACAAAAAAACTAGTTACACTTTTCTTTACAGTTTCAATCTCAAAAGTGCATTTTTTTTTTTTTTTGGTACCGGGAATTGAACTCACAACCTCACGCCTGCCAGGCAGGTGCTGAGGCCACTGAACTAAATCCCGGCCCTATTTTTTGAGACAGGGTCTCACTATGCAGTTCAGGCTGGACTTGAACTCACTTTGTAGCTCAGGATGGTCTCGAACTCACAATGATCCTTCTGCCTCAGCCTCCCGAGGTCTGGGATTAAAAGCGTCCGCCACCAAGCCTGGCAAGAGTGCATTTTATACAACTTTGGTACTACAAAATACTCTCTGCAAAAGGATTCTGGGTTGGGAAACACTGTATCTACTTCGGAGAGTCACAATATATACTAGTAATCTCAGCTACTTAAGAGACTGAGGCAGGATGGTCTCAAATTCAAGGCCAGTTTGAGCAACCTAGCAAAACCTTATCTCAAAAATTAAAGCTAGGCGTGCGCACACCTTTAATCCCAGCATTCAGGAGGCTGAGGTAGGAGGAGCGTTGTGAGTTCGAGGTCAGCCTGGGCTGCAACATGAGCACAAGGCCGGCCTGAGCTATACAGTGCGACCCTGCCTCAAAAAAATCAGGGCCGGTAGTTTGGCTCAGTGACTTACGCGCCTGTCTGACAGGCGCGAGGTTATGAGTTCAATCCCTGGTGCTGGGAAAAAAAAAAAAAATTAAAAGGGAAGCAGGGCTGTAGCTTAGGGGTGAAGCACTTGCATAGCATGCAGCAGACCCTGAGTTGAGTTCCAGCACTGGAGAGAGAGACACACACACAGAGAGTAAAAATATGAATGCACATGCACTGAGAAGGGTTGGGGGGCATAGCTCAGAGATAGAGGGCTTGCCTAGGATTACATGAGGTACTGGGTTTGATTCTCAGAACTGGAGGGAGGAAGGGGAGAAGCTCTGGGAAGTTCTGCAATGACACAGCATTGCTGAAAGTATTGGATCAAGAGACGCTTTTCTCAAATGACACTTATTAAAATTACTTTGAAAAATGCTACTCTCAGGAAAAATGTTAGGCAATGCCTATAATTTGAGCATCTATCATCTTTTTTCATAGTGCTTGCTCTTATAGCTAGGAAGTTTCTAGTATCTACCTAACCCTCTTTTGCAGCATTCTCTCTTGAAATCTTCTCAGAGAAGAGGTTTCAGTTTGGCCCATTCACTTAGTATGCTTTTGCACTCTTGAGGCAGGAATCTATCATTAGGGCTGCATATCAGTCTCATCTATCTGAGACCATACCACACTAAATCCGGTGAAAAGGAAATGCATTTTGAGAGGCTAAAGAATCAAGAAAAACTACCTTTTACATTCCTGGTAGGAGAAGACAATTTAAAAGAGATTATGACCAATCATACAAAAAGGTAGAAAAAATGGGGATAGAGAAGAAAGCTCACATTTTGTCAAGAAAAGCCACTGATGACCTTTTGGATATGCCTTGATAGAGACATTTCTCATGTGACTGATGCGCCCATCACCTTAATGAGGTGAAATCAAGACTGAGAGTCTCCATTTCCTTACCTAAAAAGTTTTTTGCATTGAGATATTTTGATAGCTCCTTTATATCCTAGCTTTTGATATGAGTGGATCGTCTTAAAGATTTAGTGCTACAAGTGCCTCCCTGGCAAGCATGAGGTTGTGAGTTTGATCCCCGGTTTAAAAAAAAAAAAATCAGTGCCAATGATACAATCATATGACTCAGCAAGGTTTTCCTAAATTAAAAACAATGATTTCCATCAGCAGGAGACTAGAAATAATCCTTATATTTCAAGAATATCTAAGGGAACACTGTAGGCATTTTAAAGTAAACTGAACCAATATGCTAGTTGTCAACATTCATCAGCAATGCCTACCAACAGATCTATTATTTGTGTTTTAAAACTTTTCCACATCCTTATTTAAAATTTAAAACATACTTTACCCTCTGCACTATATTTTTCTGGAATCTCTGTAGGCCGGTGTGGTAATTTCTTGCATATTTCATAATAGGCCAATAGTGTGAGGTGGCAATTTTTAAAGTGAACTTCTCTGTCATATCTAGTTTAAAAATTCATTAAAAGTTACAGACATCTAGAGGTAGATTTATTAAAATCATAAAGAATAGGCTTTGGAGCTATTTTGTTGCAGAAAGAATTAAAATATATATGTCCATCACCAGACAAATGGATAAAGAAAATGGTATTTGTACACAGTGGAGCATTACTCTGCTATAAAGAAAGATAAACTCAAGTCATTTGTAGGAAAATGAATACATCTTGAGACCATAATGTTAAGTGAAGCAAATTGGACACACAGGCTGGAATATTGCATGATTTTTCTTATATAAGAAACCCAATATATAAATAAAGTTCAAAATAAAAGAGACAATGGGAAAAAAGAAAAAAATGTTACTATAATTCAGCATTGTCTTAGTTACTTTTTCTCATTGTTGAGACAACATACCAGATGCCCAAAATGAAGGAAGGAAAGGTTATTTCTTACAGTTCTCGGGCGTTTCAATCTATATTCAGCTGGGCGCAAGGCAGGGTGGAGTGGCTAAGGGCCAGTCGTTCATGGCCTCCACAAACAGCAAGGTGCAAACCAGGCAACAGAGAGAGACAGCCCCTTCCTGCCCTCACACTGTATGCTGGCTCTGCCCCTGGGCGGGTGCAGCACTCACACCGCCAATCCCAGCGCCAGACAACAAACCAATCCCGAACACTAGACTCAGCCATGTCCATGCCATGATTACATGAGACTTGGCAGGGCCATAGGAATATAAACCATAACAAGCATGGGCAATGTATCTAAAAGTGTACTTTGATTTAGTATAATTGTCACATATATGTATATTATATATATATTTTTAAATGAGACAGGGTCTCACTATGTAGTACAGGCTGCTCCTTTTTTTTTTTCTTTTTCTTTTTTTTTTTTTGTGGCACAGGGGATTGAACTCACGACCTCCTGCCTGTCAGACAGGCACTTAAGTCACTGAGCCAAACTCCCAGCCCTGGTTTTTTGAGGCAGGGTCACACTGTGTAGCTCAGACTGGCCTTGCACTTGCAGGCTGCTCTTGAATTCACTATATAGTCGAACTTGCGGCAGTCCTCCTGTCTCAGCCATTCAAGTGTGCCAACATGCCTGCTGCCTTACATATTCTTAATGTTTTTGCTTTTTTGCCTGTTAGTCTGTATGTTAATCTGTATTTATGATAACTAACTTGATATGGACTTAGATAAATTAATCTGATGCTGGCAAAACATTTTTTTAAAGGAGGTAAAGGGGAAGAGAGGGAAAAGAATTGAGACATGTACCAACTCCTCACAGAGAATGTAATCATTAGGTACTATAAACATGTATAGTACATAATAAAAATTTTAAAAATCAAAAGTAAAAATAATCTTATTAAAATTTTACCTGATGTGCCAGGTATAGTGGCGTACTCCTGTAATCCCAGCACTTGGCAGGCTGAGGCAGGAGGACCGTTGAAAGTTCAAGACCAGCCTGGGCTACAAAGTGAGCCCAAGGTAACCTGAACTGCAAAATGAGACCCTGTCTCAAAAAGACAAAAAAACAGGGCCGGGAGTTTGGCTCAGCGGCTTACACGCCTGTCAGGCAGGCGCGAGGTTATGAGCTCGATCCCCGGTGCCACAAAAAACAAACAAACAAACAAACAAACAAAACAACAACAACAAAAACCTTTGGGCTGGGGATATAGCTCAGCAGGTATAAGTGCCTGCCTGCCTGGCAAGTGTGAGGTCATGAATTTGATCCCCAGTACAAAAAAAAAAAAATTTACTTAAAGTTTTACGTGATGTTTCCTGATGTGTGTGTGTGTGTGTGTGTATCTCTTTTTTTTAATATTAAGTTGATCATTCTCTTTAATTTTTATATTTTTTATTTTTTTGGTACCGGGGATTGAACTCACAACCTCACGCCTGCCAGGCAGGCACTTACGCCACTGAACTAAATCTTTGGCTTGTGTATGTATATCTCAGTACCACTTGAGGCACTCACCTTTCTTTTTCACTGATTGACAGACAGAGCAGGCTCTTAAGAGGGAAAAAGCAAATCCCCTCTAACTCAGGATAAGGATAACAGACTAAATACACTAAAATAAATATTCCTGGAGGATTCCAAAGAGTTTCTCCTTAAACATTTTTAAGACTAAAATTTTTTTTTCAATGTCACGTAATAATTGTACATACTCAGGGGTGCAGACTGTCCACAAACTTTTAAATAACATGTCTATGGAAGGTAAATTGTTAAAAAACAAAACAAAACAAAACCCAAAACCTTATATGCTAGCCAAATTGAAAGCCTGAAAATGTTTTCTCTCTCTCCATAGCTCTCAGCATGAACCAATCACTTTTTGTCATTTGAAGACTTCACTGTGGTAATCCAAGCAGGGACACCATCTCTAACACTTTTCTAGCCTTTACTATACTTTGATAATCATTACTGTGGCATGAGCAGAGGAAATTCCAAGACCTAGCAGCCACATGTCTGGAACTCTGTCAACAGGGAAGTATTACTTCAAGATGAGATAATAATTCTCAGTTAGTCATCCCTTTTTAGATTACTCTTAGCAGATGCCATATTAAATTCTTTTCAACTACTAATAATTCGGTGTGTCCTGTTCTTCCAGCTACTTCTCTCTCTGAACTTGAAATAGAGCAGTAAGAGATAGATTTTTGATAGAGATGTGAAGGCAAATAGCAGGGAAGGATAGTCACGGTCTCACTACCCCAAAACATGAAGAACATAAGGTGAGAAGTTCCCAAGAATGAACTTTATGTACTATACAATTTCACCTATTGTGGGACCAAGGCCTCAGTCATTTGGTGTATGATATTTAATTTATTTCAAGCTATATAATCACTTCATATACCAGTCAGCCTCATATCCCAGTTGTTGTTATATATGCAAAATCTATGGAGTTATTGAAAAAAGAAAAAGAAAGGAGAAAACATTGTAAGATTTTCAATTGCTGGCCAATTTTTGACTATACTGAGTATGAAATCATTGAAAATAATCTTTAGAGTACAAAATATGTTTGGCTACGTGGATCATCTTTTCACATTCTGCTACACTTGTTACAAATGATGCTGGCTCAGTCTTATATGCCATTTTAGCCTGAAACACTATAAAATAGTCACTTTTGGGGGAGATTGCTCATTTTCCTCCTCTGTGAATTTCTCTCTACACAAATGGACCCTTATGGATACATGGGCATTATATGATGCATATGTTTGTATTATAATACATTTGTATATTATAACACAATTATATTTGTATTATGTATATGTATATCTCAATAACATGATTACAGGGGAGCTGATGTAGTGGCCAGTTAAATAGCTCATGAGATTATTTCTTTCAAGAATTTGCATAAGAGGCTTAGAAAGCAAGGGGTGAGAGCCAACAAAGAATATATAAAATACTAGAAAGAGGGCTGGGGGTTTAGCTCAGCGGCTCAAGCACCTGCCTGGCAAGCACAAGGTTGTGAGTTCCATCCCCGGTACAAAACAAAACAAACAAACAAACAAACAAACAAACAAAACTGAATAAAATACTAGAAAGAATACCCAGACACTTGTCTTGGAATTTTTAATTTTTATACTTCCTAACCTAAATCCTAAATGTTGGTTTACCTTTTGACCCCTCCCGGCAGAACTGAATCCGGACCTGGTGCATTCTGTGTAAATTTTCTAGCACAGTGCTATATTGTCAGCCCCCCAGGAGCTTTTGTTCCTCATGAAATCTGTCTCATTTATAATTTATTCTCAGTTATATAAATCAATTTAATTAGATTTCTGTTATTTACAATAATCTTAACCAAGACATTATCTGATTACTCAAAACAAACATAGTGTACTTTTTTGGTTATTTCTAATAAGTTGGAACTACAGTAGACTGCACACTTAATTGTGGACAGTCACTGCACTGTTATCTATTCAATTATAGACCCACCAATCCAAGAACAGAAAATATTTTTCTATGGAAGACTATAAGCCTTTTTGGGAGGGCAGGGGGTCAGAGAACCAAATAAGGGCCTTAAAAAAACCTATTTAGTTTAGGGACTTTAAAATATCTCTTAAGGAGAAATTTAAAATGTCAATGCTACTTGCTTTTAAAATTAAGTTCAGAGAACACAAGTCAAACCACTTTTAAACATTAACTTCATATGAATGCTTTAAAGGGGTAGACGAGAGGGAGACAAAAGGGAGCCAGAAGGATAAGGGAAGATAGGCTAAAAGGAAATGAGAGAGCGTAAGTGGTATGTTAGAATAAAAGTGAGGTAAAAACAGAGAGTGGCATTAAACTATGAGTACAGACAGGCAGACAGCCGGGGTAAAGGAAAAATAAAAGTAAGCTGAAGAAGGGGTGAGGTAGATGGTGAAGAGAAAGATACACAGCAGAAGAGGAGCTAGAGGAAAAGAGGAGCTAGAGGAAAGGCAACAAAGAGGCATGCGGAGGGCTAGGGAGAAAATCAGTAGATTTATTGCTATGACTTTAAGGCCACCCCCAGATTTTTCCTGGGGGGAGGGTAGATGGAAGACTATCTCTTCTATAGCACTTATTGCCTACATCTCATTGCTAACTTACTTAGCTGCCTAACTGATGTCTGCAGGTCTTCTATTGTTCCAAACCTCTAATGTTTAGTGGCTCTGCTAAAAAAATGTGACTAAAATAACTCATCAATGGAGCTTTTCTCAAATAACATTCCTTAGAAGACTAATTATCATTGATTTTCATATTTTGAAAATACCTCCTCAAATAAATTTGGGAAATACCAGTTTAATCAGTTTAATAGGTCCCTTTGCTACAATACTTCTTAGAGCTTTTGATATAAATTTTAAAGGAAGTGCTATATGGAATATAGAGATTTCCAAACTTACACAATCACAAAACTCCTTTTTAAAAAAGAATCACAGGGGTGCAGAACACATCTTGAGAGAACCACTGGAGGAAAGCATTATTCTCTGAGCTTTATAACCTCTGAGCTTTATAACCAGTGGCTGTAACATAATACTTCAAAGGCCAGAAAATGTGAAAAAAAAAAAAAAAAAAAAAGGCCAAATCTGTCTTAAAACTTAGAGGTTTTCTGTTCCTACAACCAGTATTGCTCCTTCCTTGTCTTACTTTATGTACTGGTTCATTTTCTGTTACTATAACAAAATATCTTAGGGTGGATACTATATAAAGAAGTTTTACCAGTTCAGTTTTAAAGGCCTGAAGTCCAAACACTATGCCTTTGGCTCTGGTGAGGGGCCCTTTGGAGATGGAATGACAGTGGGGACTCATGTGAGAGGAAGAGATCACAAAGCAAGACAGGAAGTCAGAAAGCAGGGAGGTGCCAGGCTCATTCTTGTATAACAACCCACTCTCGCAGAACTTACTGCGGTCTCACTGGAATTACTTAATCCATTCTGAGGGTGACACTCCCAATGAGCTGGTCACTTTAGTCTTGGCCCCAGCTGTTTAAGATCTTATGACCTCATAATACTACCACATTGGGGAACAAGCTTCCAATATATGAACCTTTAGGGTATAAACTATACCCAAACCACAGTACTTCAATGCTTTTCATAATTCTAACTCTTCCAATGTACCTCTTCTTCTTTTTTTTTTTAGTCTTTTTGAGATAGGGTTTTGCACTTAAGGGTGGCCACAAACTCACTTTGTAGCCCAGGCTGGCCTTGAACTTGAATATACAGCAATCTTTCTGCCTCAGCCTCCTGACCCCTGGGATTACAGGCATGTGCCACCATGCCCAGCTACTTATCATTATTAATACTGTATTAAACATTATTCTTATTTACTGCTAAGTCCCATGATAATGATTACAAAGTGGTGAATCTGATTTTCTCCCAATATCCACAATGCCAAATTTATCTTCCCTGCCTCTGGGCAAATGGATGCCTGGTCTCTGTGCCTTTACAATTGTAACTAAGCTCTCCCCAGTAAAGGTCAGTATATGCAATCTCTATTAGGTTGGCTTCATTTGCCTAAAAGGAATATTGTGCCAGGCCCCAGCTTGTAATCCAGCACTTGGGAGGCTGAGGGAAAAGGACTGCCACGTGTTCAAGGCCACCCTGGTGTACATAGTGAGTTCAAGGCCAGCCTGAACTACATAGTGAGGTCCTGTTTCAAAAAAAAGAGGAACTTTGCTTGGTTTAGATCTCTCTTTCTCCTCCATTGAGCTGACACAAGTATGCAAATTCAATTTTTGTACACACGGATGATGAAAATGTCCTAGGGCTGGAGGGAAAATAGGAGAGAGGGTACCTGAATGATGGCCTGGAGCAGAACTCTTCCACCTTGAGGCTATTATACAGAAGAAAAACAAACTTTTAGCTGTAATGATGGCACTGTAATTCTGAGTTTCCTTAATAAAACATTGTAACATTTTTCCTCACTAAAACTTTGGCTAATAATAAAAACTCAGTATTTGAAGGTTATATTACACTTAACACAATATGCTATGTGTGTCACAGAGTATTCACACATTTTGTTTCTGAACTTTTTTCATTTTGATTTTGTTTCTTTTTATGCTATGCAAGTAGTTATCATTTACTAGAATCTTAATCTAAATACTGAAAACTATGGCTAATCATAATAATCAGCAAGCTATTTTATTGTTCTGTAGTAATATATCTGTTTATGATTTCAAGTTACCCCATTAGGTGTCTAAAGTAGGTTCCTTTTGTTAGAATTTGGGTTTAACATTTTGGCCCAAATGTAGTATTTTTTCACAAATTCCTCATGGTATGATTATGAGTAATGACAGGAATAAAAATGTACAAATATATCTATTATTCAAAATAAGTACTACATTTTCTAGGAGGAAGATACAGAATGATTTAACAGTAATCATTTTAAATGCATTTATGGTGAAACGTTCTGCTAAATGGTAGAAAAGCAAGTATTTGGTT
Source organism: Dasyprocta punctata (assembly GCA_004363535.1). Classification (NCBI taxonomy): domain Eukaryota; kingdom Metazoa; phylum Chordata; class Mammalia; order Rodentia; family Dasyproctidae; genus Dasyprocta; species Dasyprocta punctata. The sequence goes on along the minus strand of RJWM01003276.1, from coordinate 10,197 downwards.
ATAGCTACTGAAATATGTATGTATTTTTGAATATATCTTTGATAAAGAGCCAAATAAAATAAAGTATGACTCATTGTCAGTAAACATTCCCTAAACTTCCTTCCATTATTATGGGAGAGTTACTGTGTGGTTTGAATAATGTATATAAGATGAATTACTATTTACATTCGACTCAAAGACATTAAAACAATCACCTATTTAGTAGAAAGGTCTTAAAGTCTAACAAATTAATTATCCTTTTTTTGTCAATAAGGTGAAGAGCTACTTGTAAATAACTAATAAACATAGTAAGTTTTTATTACCTATGTTTCTTGTGGTTGCAACTCTAGTACTTGCTACAAGTTTAAGGCATACAGAATGTTTTTACTGTACTATTCACTTTAAAGGTTACAGCAAGAGCTATGAGTAAATGTTTTTTTTAACTCTGAAATATCTCAAAGTTCATCTCTGAGATCACAAGTGAAAGAATCTGCAATCAACCTTAGAGTAATAAAATTGGAAGGAATCTTAGAGATCGCAATGATTCCTTCACTTTACAGATGAAGAATAAAAACTTTGAAAAACTACTGTAATTAAAGAATGCTTCTTGAGAAAAGAAAACAATTTCTTCATGGAATTGAATGTGCTATTGTACAAATCAAATCAATAACTTTTAACACCTTGCTAAAGGCTATAGCTTTATCATCTTTCCACTTCGGAGGAAAACTAATGTATAAGCAAGCTAAGCAGTTCCCTTATTATCTTCATGAATCAGTGTCACAGCTGGGAATGGAAGCCAAAACTTTAAATATTGGATACCCTCACAGATGTAGGCTGATCTCATTCGGAATGGATGCTGGCTGGGGGTGAGGAGAAGCCATGTTTGGGAAGTTCCCTCATGGAGCACTGTATTTCACAAGCATAGTACTTGCTGACAAATGCAAAATGCTTGCTTAAATGAATTTAACTGATAACATGATCTTTAAGAAACAAAACACTACAACATATCAGCCTTCTTACCTTCCTCTAAAATAGTATCCTTGAATCCTAGAAATTGAAAATGTGATTTTAATCTGGTCCAGGCTCAAATATCCAGGAAACACATACAATTTTGTTTACTTTTGATTTATACAAGTTGCCTTTGTGGTCCTTCTTTATTTAGAAATGTATTTTCTGTTCTGTTATCACAATGGAACGTTAAGTAGTGATCCTAAGTGAAACAAAGGAAAAGTTCCTGGCGAATCTCAATAAATGCCTTTGCTTTTTTTTTTTTTCCACCAACGCGTCAATGATGACAAACTTCTAAAGACAACTTAACCCTTTCAAGACACACGCGCGCGCGCGCACAAACACACACACACACACACTCGCACACGTACAACCTCAGCTGTCCAGCGCCCCTGACGTTGCATCTATGTCAGACCCATCCCCACCGGTCATGGTTCAGTATTTTCTGAAGACCACATTCAGCGCTGTGAGGTGTTCAAACCATTACCGCATCCCTCGCCCACTGAACCCTGCCCAGTGAGCTCATGCGGTAACCTGAGTTGGAGCTCTTATTGCTGCGAAGCTAAAGGATCAATGACGAATCTGGGAACCCACTTCGCAGTTCTCCCGGGCCGCATAGAGGGGGAAGACTCCTGGCCAGGGCAGTAAGGGGGGCGCTTGTAAGAGGGGTGGCTGGGTCAGGGTGTGCACAGCAAGGCAAGCCGAGTTTGGCCAGAAAGGAGGCAGCTGCGGGCGGATGGGGATGGAAATAGCAGCAGAGGCTGGGAGACTTGGGGCGCAGGGAAGCGGCAGGGCGAGCCTGGTTCAGGCGGGAAAGGAGAGGCGCAAAGGGGGCGCAGGAAATGGGCGCCAAAGAAAGAAGTGAAAAATTGCGGAGGAGGAAGTCGTCCCTGGAAGAGGAGGGGCAAAGGCGAAGGGAGAATGGAGTGTTTGCACTTTCAAGAGGGCAGGGCCGAGCCTCTCGGGCCGGGCCGGGGCGGGCTGAGTCGGGCCGGGGTGGGGGGCGGAGGTGGTCCCGGCGCGGGCGGCCCTACCTGAACCGCTCCTGCCCCGCCGTGTCCCAGAGCTGTAGCTTGATCCTCTTGCCTGGCTCGATCTCCAGCAGGCGGGAGAAGAAGTCCACGCCGACGGTGGGGTCGCAGGCGGGAGAGCGCAGCCCGGGGAAGCGGCCCTGGGTGAAGCGGTGCAGCAGGCACGACTTGCCCACGGTGGAGTCCCCGATCACGATGAGGCGGAACTGGTAGACCCAGATGGTCTCCATCGCTCACGTGCCCCGCGCTCCCGGGAGGCCCCACCCGCCCTCTGCGGGGCAAGTTTGGCGGCGGGAACTGTCCCTTCAGCACCTCCCGGGCGCCCGCCCGCCGGCTTCCAGCATATTCCTGCGGCTGCGGCCGCCGCCTGGGCCCCGCCCTCTCGGGAGGGAGAGGCGGGGTCCGACCGGGTTGGGGGCGGGGCCTCATGTCGGGGCGGGGCGGGGCCCGCGACGCTAGGGAGGGGGAACAGGCTTGCAGAGCGCGAACTCCCGCCCCCGACCACTGTAAATCACTCTACCCTAAAGCTCACTGGGTGCCGGCGGGAAAGGAGATGTGGGGAAGGGATGTGACAGAAGCAGTAACCAATGAAAATGAATCAAGGTCTCAACTCCAGGAGAGTCAGCCAATGAAAAGTGAAAATCATTTCCTTCCAGGCATGCGGGCGGGCTTGTCAGATAAGGGCACTGATTTGGGGAAGAAAGGAGCAGAATGTAGCTAAAAGCCAACAGCAGAGACTGAGGACTCTAGCCCAAGGAAAGGGTTGAATAAGAGGCTAGACGCATAGCTTGTTTAGGTAATGCTACCCAGAAAAAAAGGTTTGGGGGATTTTTATAAGGTCCTTGGCCTCAAGTGGAATGTAACAAGGACAATAAGGTAGTTTAGATACTACCTCTAGTTGATTAGTACAGAATAAAAGCTTCATTTATCTTGGACTCCTCCTTTGGCATTTCTAGTCCATCCCTAAGCTTCGTTTGCAGAGATGGGGTCTGACATATTGCTCGAACTGGCCTCAGAGCCCTGTGCTCAAGTGATCCTCCCACCTCAGCCTCCTCAGTAGCTGGGACTGCAGATAAAGGTCATCACACCCAGCAGCCTCGTTTCTTTTACCTCACTAAATCTTTCAGGTTCATGGCTTTTTCTTAAAAACCCACTGTCACTGTTTTTTATTCCTTTTCGCTTTAGACCGCATTGCTCAATAGCCTCTGTATTAGTTTGCTAATGCTGCGATAGCGAACTGTAAAAGAAAGGCACGAAAGTGGCCTACAGTTACAGAAATTTAGTTTTACTTCTGGAGGCTCTAAGTCCAAAATATGTCAACAGGGTTGGTTTTTTCTGAGGGCGATGAGGGAGGATGTGTTCCATGCTGTCTTCTAGCTTTGATATTTTGTTGGCCGTCTTGGTGATGCTTGGCTTGTACAATA